>JAUMHQ010000081.1:20512109-20525806 GCA_032361165.1 Enteromius paludinosus
CGATCTGGATCGGTGCATCCCTACTTTCAAGTACATTCAGAACATTAGAAACGCTAGTTGGTGCTCCAGTATAATCGCCGAAACTCATCCAGTGAGAAACGTTCCGCGGTGCACAAATAAGTGCGATTAAAATGCGTAAAATTTTACGCGTTACTATTGTGTAATTAATTAATCTTAATAAAGTGTTTAAAGTCCCGGCCCTAATTATATTATCATTATATTACAATTCATATGATCCTGTGTAGCACAGCATCATTTTTCTGAACAGACATTTCTTATGCAAGTCTCAATTCATAGAGTAGTCAAGGCTTATATTTCTTTGATTGTTGTGTCATGAGATAATAATGACAAAGAGAAAATCTGCGTTTTAGGCTTTAATATTAATGATCAGTTTCTTGTTCATCCTGGCATTACTTCACAGAAATATTGCATCAAATGATCCAGCAGCTGTGAGGACTTCCTGCACATCCAGTCCCCCAGAGAGAGAAAACGCACCGAATCCAAATAAAACAACATAGAATCAATGTGTTTCTGTCTGCTTTTCATTACATTTACATATGATGCACATTTCCATGATTTTTACATATGTGTGCTCTTTTTATAGCACTAAACAATGAATGATTAAGCAAATAATGCAAACATTCTGTCACTTGTTACACTTCTCAGCGTAATTTAATGCGACGGCCTTTAGTATCCAATGGCACCAAAAACCATAATCTTCGAAGTAGAACAATTGATCAGAATGAGAACGGATGTTGTGTGAAATCGGAGAAGCACCAATAATAACATAACAGGTAATAATATTGAAAGCAGGCAGATTGTTTACTCTTGAACAGCAGACAGACATACGCTCTTTACCTGCACAGAAGGCTGAGGTGAGACATGGCTCGACCTACTGGGTTTAGAGGCATCACTTCAATGGGCTTTGACAGCTCTTTGAAAGAACGGCCCTGACAGAATGTCTTGCCAGTTCATCCATTTGTGTGCTGCACAAGAGCCCCAGTGGGTTGCGTGCCCAGAATTTACTGTGCCTGCTGGATGGCACGTCTCTACAATACCATTACAGTCTGAATCATCCCTGCAGAACCTATTTACTCATATTGGCTATATCAGGGGGAAAACAGGGATGGAAGCTTCAATTCTATCATTGAGGTAAAATGCATGTTCACTTGTGAGTTCGAGTAAATCAAAACTCTTTGTTCCCTCACAGCTGAAGGATTTAGTTGCTTTTGATTGCACTTAATGATCTTGATGGAAGCTAAAGAAACCAGTTCTTCAGAATTTACATGAAAGTATGATCTACACACTTGAAATCATGGTGAAAAATGTAAGTGTGGGAACTCATGGTTCGGCTGTTGATTGGACGTTGAGAGGTGGGTGTTCTCCTTAACAATAGAGGCAGATGAATGCAAGATTGAATGGGCGGTGTTTAAAATGATTCAGTGATTGGAGAGTTCTGTCTCTTTCATATTTTGATACAAAATAAAGAAATATAGAAACATGCATGGATGAATCAATTAAAATAAGATCTATATCATGCACTTGGACACTATAGGCAGGGTAAAGGTTTATTTAATGCAGACTTTATTAAATATTAGCAGTTACATTTACACAATGGCAAGAAAATGAACAGCATGGAATCTAACAAGATTGAAATACAGTGTAATGTTGCTGCTGAGTGACACAGCTTGTAAGTTGTTATTTTTAGCCTTTTCTTTCAGCATTCGTTTTATGAAATGTTTCTAGTGTTTTAACAGTTGCTTTCATGTAATCTTCTATTTATGTCATATTTTTTATCTATATATAACATATAATATAATATAAATAATATAAATGAAACTTTGATTGATAATAATTTAAAGGGATAGCCCACTTTGAAACTAGAATTTGAAGTTTATCAGCTTACCCTAAGGGCATCTAAGGTGTAGGTGTCTTTTTTCTTCATTAGATCCATTTTCGAGATGTTTAAGTCAAACCGTTGTAGTCTGTCAGTGATAGTCGGTATAGGGAACTTTCTCTATGAGAGGAAAAAAACCTGCACGCACCGAATGCGTGCGCACCCTCAGATCATTTGGACATGGTGGTGTACAAGAGGTAAAAAGCTATATAAATACTGTTCGTTTTCTCACACAAACCGCTCGTTTCGAGTCTTATGCCATCAATGTATCGTTACTATGGGGTATGGTTTAATTTGGATTTCTCTGTGCATGTTTTTTGTCCCTCTCATAGAGAAAGTTCCCTATACCGACTAAGTTATTACATGACTGACAGACTACAACGGTTTGGCTTAAAAATCTCAAAATCGGATCTAATGAATAAAAAAGACACCTACACCTTAGATGCTCTTCGGTTAAGCTGATAAACTTTTTTACATTTTAGTTTCAAAGTGACCTATTCCTTTAATAGTCTTAATAGACTATTAATAGACTCTAATGTCATCTCCATCCAAACAAAATGAGTGAAATGTATTGCTATGCTCAGAAGAGTTATTTTTTTACACAGTGAGAGTTTATATATATATATATATATATATATATTAAGTCAGTTCTATTTTGTGTTTTATTCATTTACACAACTTCTGGCTTCAGCTCTAATCATACTTTTATCATACTTATATTTGTAAACTACGTCATATTATATCCAGGTTTACCTAGACAGTGGGATGTATATATATTTATATATATTTTGATATTTTAGCTTATTTTAAAGTATCTTTTGCTCCCCTGGTCAAGAATTATTGTTCTAGATGGTAGCACGCTTGAATACCAAACAGTGTGTACATAATGAGCTGGATTGATAGTAGATTTGACATTTAATGACTTTGGTAAACTTCTGTGATTGCTTTGACCTCTAAGTCTCTAGTGTGCAGGAGATCATTTCTGCATCACTGGCTACATTCTGCCCGTCAACAGTGCTGCGTGACAAGCAAGACTCTCAAATTGCGTTTCACACTTTACTAATGAGAGTGACCAAACACAGGGCAAAAACTTAAGAGGGCTGCGTATCACTTGCACTTCTTCTGAGCTACGTTGTCTCTTTGATAGGAGAAAAACATGTTTACATGAAAACAGCAAAGACAATTAATGCTCTGTGGCTGTTTTGCATGAAATTATGTGTAGAATCAGACGCACAAAAGCAGAGAGCAAATCTATTGTGACTTAATGGTCGCTTCGCAGATATGAATGTGGGCATTCAGAAGGTCGGCCTTTCTATTTACACAACTTTTGCTGCTTCATTTACATCAAAGCTGTCTACTGCCCTATTTCAATCTCACGCTCTAATGAGGCTGGTTGCTTTTTTTCCCTCATTCTGTCATTTTAATGAATTATATCCTTCACTCTACATCAGTCAAGACTTTCTCCCGTGATCTTTCATTCTTTGAGGGGTGGAGTTTCTTTCTGTTGTGTTTGATCTGCCTACCCGATCTCATGAATGTGCATATAAATAGCACATCAAATAAAAACGAAAACTTGTGATATTGTCACGCCCTTGAAACCTAGTTTTGGTTTCGTTTTAGTATTTCCTGTGTTTCCTTATTTGGTCATGTTCCTGTTCTTGTTTAGTTGATTAGTTAACCCTTGCCACCTGTGTTCCTCACCTGTCCTGCATCTTCCCCAGTGTTCAAAAGCCCATTGTATTCTGTCCTGTGTGTCGTTTATCAAGGTTACTTTGATGTGTGTAATGCTCCTCTCATCTGCTTATGTTCAGTAAAGTTTATGTTCTTTTGAAAAGATCCCGTTTTCACCTGAATGTTTCTACACACCGTGACAGAACTAACGACCAAAACAGAAGTTAATAGGATGATTTCTCCTTCACCGGCTCCTCAACGGGCTCACTCCTCTTCCTGGGCCACATGAGCAACGGCCAGGAGGCCATCCTCCATTGCCCGGCTCCGGCAGCTTCACGCTGCACGACTCACCACAGCCAGAGACAGCACTCGAGTCACCACAGCCAGAGACCACGTCAGGAAGGGGGTGGAATCAGCATGGCTGGGCGACCTTACCTCCGGCCTCCAAAACCAGAACTCCGCCTCGTCCCATGGACCCGTCGGCTTCTCCATGGGCCTGAGCTCCCTCCTCTCCTGTGGTGCCCGTCGGTCCACCAGCTCCACTGGGCTTGATTGTCCCCCCAGCTTCGCCTTGGTCGGTCGGAGTCCATCCATCGCCTTGGGACTCCACTCCTTTGGCTTTGCCTCGTCCTTCCGTCCCTCCAGCTCCATCAGGCTCTTCCCTCCAGCTCCGCCTTGGTCCTCTCTCCCTCCTGCTCTGCTGTGGCCCTCCGGATCCCATTATCCATATCGGTCGCCGGCGCCATATGTTCCGCCTTGGTCCTCTCTCGTTCCTGCTCCGCTGTGGCCCTCAGGATCCCCTTATCCGTATCGGTCGCCGGCGCCATATGTTCCGTCGGCCTGGTTCTTCGGCTTCCTGCCTTCACCTTCAGCTCCGCCCTGTGGCCATGGCCCTCCCTCCCCCTATAGTTGAGTTTAGTTGAGAGGACGCACCTTCCGGGAGGGAGAGATAATGTCACGCCCTTGTCTTTGTTCTATGTCACAGTTTAGTTTTGGTTTCGTTTTAGGATTTCCTGTGTTTCCTTATTTGGTCATGTTCCTGTTCGTGTTTAGTTGATTAGTTAACCCTTGCCACCTGTGTTCCTCACCTGTCCTGCATCTTCCCCAGTGTTTAAAAGCCCATTGTATTGTGTCCTGTGTGTCATTCGTCAAGGTTACTTTGATGTGTGTAATGCTCCTCTCGTTTATGTTCTATTGAAAAGACCCGTTCTTCGCCTGAATGTTTCTACACACCGTGACAGATATAGATACGGTAAAAATAGACTTTGGCATGTTTATGCTACACGATGGGCTGGATTAGGGTTAGATGTGTATCATATGCATGCCAACAAATGTATGTTCATATGCTCGCAAAAACTGTATAATATATGCACATCAAAAAAAAAAATTATCATATGCATGTGAAAACTGTGTATTATATGCACAGCAACAAATGTTTAATTATATGCATGCGAAAACAGCACATTATATGCATGCCAGACAAGTGCATGTCAAATTTTTGCGTATCACTACCACAAGTCTTTGCATGGTTTTTTTGTCGTACTATCTATTTACTAATTATTTTTCTCGAGAGCGGGCTGGATCTGCAGTCTGTCAGGACACAAGCTTTTCTTGGCACATTTACAGATATGGATATTGTATATATTTCATAGCAATGTAGGTCAAATGAACAGTGACATTACCTTAAATGTGTTTGCTCTTTCTTTTATGGTTTTGGGAACTGTTGCTCAAAAATAATAGGCTTTATTTTTAGCTGACCTCATATAAGGAAAGAAATCACTTTGATAGTGGAACTTAGAATGAGATATATTTATACATCATTCCTTGGCCAAGTGTTGGCACAAACTTCCTTTAAAAGTGTGGGAAATGTAGACAAATCATAATTGTGTGATTTGTTAATCCACTTCATCATGACCTAATCAGGCGAAATACGATGAGATTCCCACGTCAAGCAATTTGTAAACAATGAAAGCACTAATGGCATATAGCCAGTCACAACATTTATGACACAGCTTTGAGGAACAACAACATTTTGGACCACTGAGAAATCAGAAATAGAAACTGATGAATTTGCCTACTTCCATACTACATAAAATGTAAAAAAACAATATGCAAGTATGTTTAAATAGTAGTCATTAAACAGTAAGTAAAGGATTCAGGTGACCCACTAGGTGATTTAGTTTAAAATCTTTGTTTTGTTATGCTAGTTAAAATTATTTTCTCATACAGATAGCAGTCGCTATGTTAAGTGGTTTAAATGTGTTTATATGTTTTTGTATGTGACCCTGGCCTGAACCACGAAACCAGTCATAAGGGTACATTTTTAGAAAACTGAGAATTACACATCATCTGAAAGCTGAATGAATAAGCTTTCCATTGATGATAGGATAGAACAACATTTGGCTGAGATACTACTATTTGAAAATCTGGAAAAAAAATCTAAATATTAAGAAAATCACCATTAAAGTTGTTCAAATGAAGTCCTTTGCAATTAACAATACTACTTAAAAAGTAAGTTTTTATATATTTAAAGTTGGAAATTTACTAAGTATCTTCAAGGAACATGATCTTTATTTAATATCCTAATGATTTTTGGCATCTGACAGCATTGCATTGAAATCTCTTACAACCTTGTCTCTCATTTTCACGCTGGCACGTCCTGATTTTGCTGAGGTCGACATGTTCCTGGGTTAACATATTTTGTTGACCCTGGAACAACATTTTATTCCAAAATTTTAGTTTTGACCATATCTCTACACCTAAACCTAACCCTAATGAGTAACCTATGAGTAATGCCTAAAATCAGAGGAAATGATAGATGACTGACAATGATTTAATGTTGAAAAGCACCAAACACTAATTGTAAGCCTAAACTTCACAAAGACTATAAACTGGTTGTTCAAATCTGATTGGATAATTACAATGTTGTTCCAGACACTTTGAGCTCAGGTTCTTGCACCACCAGCAGAGGCAGCCTCACACTAACTTGTGCTACGGAAGCTGAAGACCACTGAAACAAAAAGGGGTTAGGGGTACTAGGAGAAAAGCTTTGGGGATACACATCTGATTTTGTTCCCCCTCGTGGTTTTGCAAAGTTATTTTGTTATAATATCACCACCACCTAATCTCTAGATTTACAGTACATCTGCTGCACCATCATTTTAATTTCACAGGTGACAGCGGTTACCAGTTCTTTGCTTTCTGTCTGTGTTCTTTGGATATGTCCACTAGGAAAACAGTGAATCACTGGGGTGTGACCCAGGCCTGTTAAAGGCCTTGCTGCTGTGACCCAATGCTTGCGGAGAGACGGGTCTGTGCAGGTCGATAGTGTTGAACGAGTAAATTTTTTCCGATCTGATGGTGCGCCCGGATTTTGTTGGAAGTTGGAAGCAGTGGAGGCGAGGTAAAGCCTATCCTGAATCGAGTGATGCTAAGAACGAGTTGCCTAGGAAAGAGGGCTTGTACTATTTATAGGAAGTATCTCTCACTCTAATAGGGTGAAAAGATGATAGGATGATTAGGAGGATGAGGAGCTGGTCATGATTAATTGTGTCACCTGTGCATGCTCCTCCCGAAATTTGTTTGCAAACATCATTTGGTATAGTTTACTGTAATAACCCTGCTGACTGGTCTAATGCTGAGTTCAGTCCAGCTAATGGATCTGTAAACTTTAAGTTTTATTTTATTTCAGGTGTAATTGAGTCAGAATATGAGGAGATGGTATCGATCAGTATTTCGGCAGAGTGGTTAAAGCGGGTTTGAGGTAATTTGGATGTCACTGGGACATCTGGAGCAGATCTGGTGAAAGGCCTGCAGTCTGCCACAGATTCTCGCTTATTTGCATTAGTTTAAGTGCAATTTGGCCTTACCTTAAGAGACTGGGAATGAACAGTGGCTCATAAAACATCACCTTTGCCTTCGTGCCCAGCCGCGTGCCAGTCACCAGCTTCAAGGAGCTCTTGTTATTCCAGACATGTGTGAAAGCGTGATGTATCAGGTGGCTAAGATAATAGTTTTATTCAGGAAAGACATTTTCTTTCCTGATTGTGAAATTGAAATTTATAGTGGTGCTTCTGATAGCAGGGTGGAAGTGGTGCTTCAGATAAAAGAATATGATTATATTTTTTATGCATTGTAAAATTGTATGTGTCTATTTAGATAATCACTCTACACTACACATTTTATGTAGAGCCTGCATTTTTTATTATTTAAATTTAAATATATATATTTTTTGTGGAAGAAAGAAAATGATGAGGAAAATAAGGAAAAATCACGTTCTTTATTGTGATAAACAATATATATTTGCATTTTTTAATTATCCTGTTGGGTTTTATTATCTAAAATATTTGAGTATATGTATATATATATATATATATATATATATATACAGTGAGGTCAATACGTATTTGATCACCATTTGATTTTGCAAGTTCTCTTACTTAGAAATCATGGAGGGGTCTACAATTTTCAGCATAGGCATTTCTGATAGGTCTGTATGGAGGAGTGGGCCAAAATCCCTCCTGCAGTGTGCGCAAACCTGGTGAAGAACTACAGGAACCATTTGACCTCTGTAATTGTTAACAAAGGCTTCTGTACCAAATATTAAACATTTTTGACTCAAGTGATCAAATACTTATTTGGCACAGTTATTCCCAAATACATTGTTAAAAAATCATACAATATGATTTCCAGATTTTTCTTTTTAGATTCTGTCTCTCACAGTGGAAATGCACCTATGCTGAAAATTGTAGACCCCTTCATTTCTAAGTAAGAGAACTCACGGGGTGATCAAATACTTATTGACCTCACTGTATATTAGTGCTGTCAAATGATTAATCACAATTAATCAAATCCAAAAAAAAAAAACAAAAACAAATAAAAATTTACCTTATATGGTCTTTCCTGTGTTTGATGTAATTATTAGTTGATTCCCGTCCACCTGTTTCCTCAGCTGTGTCTTGTCTTGTGATTAGTCTCCCTTGTATAAAAACCCTGTCTTTTGAGTTCTAGTTTGTTGGTCAGTGTTTATATTAGGAGTTGGAAGTTAAACCTTGTTTTCTTTATTATTAAACTTTATGTTATTATTGAACTCCACGTCTCCGGCGCTCTCCTTCTCCATGTACCAAACGTGACAATTATTCAAACAAAAACTTTTATTCTAGATGTGAAAGATGTGAATAATTGTGTTTAATCATTTAACAGCATATATATATATATATATATATATATATATATACTTAATATATGCGTATGTTCTTGCAGCATCAAATTCATTGCAGTGAGTGGGAAAATGTCTTAAAACCTAAAAATTCATCACACTTTAAATGGAAGGTCATACTATAATGAACTTATAATATTGCATTGCAGGATACAGTTTGTCCTGCAGTTTTGTTCTGATTGCGTACTACACACTTTAACGAATGCAGCAGGTCTTCTGAGTATTTCATGCAGAAAGTTTGCACACTGCGACTTGCGGACGAGGAAGGACCAGATGACATTATGATTGTTTATTTGTTAAAAGGAAGCATCATGCTGTATGAAGTGTTAGTCCAACAGATTTAATGGAGCATTTAGGGAAGTATAATAATAATTTGCTCCGTCGAGGCACGCATGACTCAGTAGTATTGGGTAATGGAATTAGCTGCGGCTTTAATCAATATGAGATGTATTTGGATCGGCCAAAGGCCACAGATCTCCAAGGAGCCAATTTTTTGTACACACAAACAAAAAGTGGGAGAGCTTGTTACATCTGCTCTGACAGATTCATCTGTTTTAGTCCAACATACAGCTAATACAGCCCGCTGTTCAAAAGCCAAAGCACAGAGGACAGAATCAGTCATGGATTTCCAGTCCTTAGACTTTCTCATCTCCAGGTATTTTTAGAATTTATGAAATTGTGATGATATACTTGATGATAAAACAATTGTGTTTTATAGTATGTTTATGCACCTTTTAAGAATTATTTTTTTCTTTTTATTTTGAATGTTCTGAACAAACTTCAGAAATCTTATTCTTTTGACATAGTTCCTGCTCTATGATGCCAACCCCACAGAGGACTTCAGATGATGCCAACCCTGAAACAACACTCAGCACTACCGAACTTTGCTACTAATTATTGATGTTCCTTGTCTGTTAGATTATGTCATAAATTGATCTTTACCTCAAATCTATGCCTTATGTACAAACTACTACTACATATACTGTACAACATTACTTTGGTGTAAAGCTGCTTTGCAATGATATGTATCATGAAAAGCACTATACAAATAAATTTGAACTGAATTGAAAACTCTGTAAAAAAATGACAGTGATTTAAAAAAAACTGTGAAAATTGGTATGGTAAAAAACCTGTTAAATGGTTAATGGTATATTATATATTATATTTTATTAATGAACAGCAGATTTAATTTAGATTTGATGTAATCAGCAGAAGATACTTATTTTAATAATGTATAATAACTGAAAAAACACAAAACATATTACAGACGTATCTGTGGCTTTTTTCTGAGCATTGGTTTGTTTAATTGGGAAATTGCTTCTGATTGGACAAATGCTAATGCATGCTTCAGATATTAATATGGAAAGGTATTGAAGAATGACTTGTGTCTGTGCGAGTGGATAACAATCTGTCACAGTCATGTGTAATCCACAGCACTCTTTCCTTCAGCGCACATGAAACAGATGTTCATTTATCTCAGCGGTCATTAAAAACCCCAAGCTCTTTCTTACTAATTGTATAGGCTAAGTTTAGCTGCTGACCCAAATGTTACTCTGTCATGTACAATCGGTTAAGTCTGACCTCCAAACTAAGCCACTAATATTGTAAATTAAACATTCCTTATAGAGAAGGACTATCAGTTGGTGTCATGGGCGTACATTTCAGTTACAGTAACACTTCTTGTGAGCAATTTTTGAAGGGGACACAAATAATAGAGTCAAACTGTACTCCTAAAGATATGTCAAAACTGTGGAAAACTTTGCTTCTATCATCATTGTAGCATGGAGACTGCGTCGTTATGGATATTTTCAAAGTTTTTCTCTTTTAATGAAAAGGCAGATTTTTTATGTTGTTTACAGTCGAGTCACTCTCTCTCTGCCACGACAATCTCGTAGGCTGCACTGATACCTTCTGTCCCCGAGAAAAAAAATGAAAGCCCGCCCACACGGAAAGCTGATTGGCTTATTTTGCTTAGTAAACCAATCAGGATGCTGTCTGTCTAGCACTATCAATATAAGTTACGGGAAACCCCCGGAAACGACTTTGGCGTGTTAGTTGCAGTGCACTATGCAACAAGCTTTTGTAAACAAGCAAACGTTAAATAGATAGACTTGTACATGTGCAGCGTTGGTGAGATGAACTGGTATAGCAGGCAGTGGGCCAAACCACTGTGAGGAGGGGGAGGGGGAGCTCAACTATTTCGAATGCATTTTTTGCGTTTGTATTTCTACTTACAAAATTTTTTTTAGGTATATATACATGTATTTTACACAAGTGATTTTTTATGATTTTAGGGTCTGGGGGGACATGTCCCCCGGAATTTATGGCCATGGTTGATTTTATTTTGCATGTGTTGCACATGGAGCAAAAAAAAAAAAAAAGAGAGAACGGCATTTCATTTTTTGTGCCTCCCTTTAAGCCCTTTGTCCTGTTTGAATAACATATAACTCCTTTACATATTTCATTGTTGAGTTGTTGTCAGCTTTCATGTCTCAATTGAAATTCTACCCTCTAAAGCAACAAAAGAAAATTTCATATGCGTCCAACAAATCAACATATGACTAAATCCGGTTCCATATTTTATTCATCAGCAAGCAGTTAGCAAATGAAAGAAGTGATGCGGTTGCAAATGGAAGGGCTGAGAGATTGTGTGCCTTGATTTTAAGCAGCAGTTGTAATGTAGTGTCCTCTGGGCCTTGTGCATTATTCAAGTGAACATCTTTTCCCCCTCAATAGGGATGACAGGGATGCATAGAGTGGCTAGAAAACATTATTTAAAATATAAATGACTGTGTGATTTCTCTCTCTCACTCTCTCTCTCTCTCTGTGTGTGGTCCTGTACTTATCTGATTTATTAACAATTTCAAATAATGCATGTTGTGATACGTAATCTCATTAGAATTCAATGTAAGTTGTTTTTACATCTATATTATATTGTTATAATGGTATGATATATTAAACATATATTTGTGTTATGTAGACACTGATTTAGTTTTTTTTATGTACACAGATTTAAGAGTTTTTTGTTGTTGTTGTTTTGTGATAGATACTGATTTGAGCTTTTTTTAATTCTTTTTTTTGATAGGCTACATACTGTTTTTAGAGTTTACTGATAGATACCTATTGTAAGGATACACTTATTGAAGTGTTTTCTTTGGAGAGACACTGATTTCAGGTTTTTTTTGTGCATTACTATGGCATTAAACATTTTCAGAAATTGTATAAATTTTTATTACAATTATAATACAAAATAGATATCATAAAAATTGGTGAATTCTATGAATTCTATAAAACTGAACAGAGGATTCAGAAAACATTTTTACATGTAAATGTGTACGTTACAATCTGTCCAAACACTGAAGTTGTTCACATCTGTGTTTTCAAATGGAGTAATTATGCTAAAACGGATATGTACAAATGCTAATGCGATCACTTTGTATTATACCATGTCAGAAGGATAAAGCCTACTTCAAACAGCTGTCATATCAGACATTATCAACAGACATTTCCCAGTTATTACAGAAGTAAAGTTTCCTTATGGATCTCAGTGGAGCCTCTCAGACAGTTAGTTCAGGCATCAGCTGAGTGTGAGGAGGGAGTTGCTGTCCGTGGTGCTGAATTGCTAGTTGTGTTGGCTGTAGCAGAGATTACCTTAAACCCTTCTGACTGACTGATTGACTGGCACATATCAAAGCAAGGTGCTGATCTGGCACATCCAGCTTGCTGAGAAGCTGGAGTATCTCTTTGCCCTTTGTTGTGTAAGGACAGATATCTGAGTGATCGAGAGCTTTGTGCTATTGCCTGTTGCTCCAATCCACAAAAAAAAACGAAAAAAAAAAAAAACCTCTTGTAATCTTTTCCCTCTTTCTCTGTCTCCCTCTCTATTTTTACTCGGCCAGCATGCACTGTCAAACTAATCCTCTTTGGTTTTGAAGTTTGCACTTGGAGTGACTTCTGAAACAACCTCACATTCTGGTATCAGATGCATGCATGCGGAATTAAAATATGAGCATGTGAGAGGAAAAATAACAACTGATGGACAAAACAGAAGAAATGCAAAAAGGATAGGAATGGTCAGTTAGCTGGGTGAAGACAGCAAGCAATAAAACAAATAAAATTGCATTGAAATTTTGATTATTACTGATAAAATTAGCATAGATGAAAGAAAATGTTTATATTAAATACTGTTGTATATATTATTATTTATTTATGTTACAATAATGTGATCTTTAGATGAGAAATGATGCTTGATTTTTATGAAAATAATGTCAGAAAGCAGAATGAATGAATGACCGAATGATATATTCTTAAATTGTTCAGTGTGAAGTAGTGGGTCTCAGTCTAAAGTTGTCATTCAGTCTAAAGCCTTGACATTTGACTTCAGCTTTGCAATAAAAATGTATTTCACTGGCTTATTTCTTAATTAGTATGAGGAGTGCACATAAAATCAAAACTTGACTTTTATTTTGTTGTGTTTAGTTTTCACAGAAATAGCAATGACTGCTGTACTTCACATCAATATATTACCTCACACTTCAATTAAGAAATTAGTCACTAACCATTTTTTGATTTAGTTTTTATTTTTTTGAAAAACAGAAGTCCAATATTGAACCTTATTCATTGAAGCATCTATTTATTTTCCATTAAAGTAATGAGATTGGATTGAGAAATTGTGCTTGATTTTCATCAAAATAAAGGCAGAATGGGAATAAATTAATTAATAAAGAAACAGATTTTTTATCATTTCAACAAATGGTCAATATTTGCAATAAAATATCTCATAGTGACTAATTTCTTAATTAGTCTGAGGAGCAAGTGATATATAATACATAATAAAACGTCTAGGTTACGAACGTAACCCACGTTCCCTGAAGGAGGGAACGGAGACGTTACAGTATGGGAACTCGCCAG
>JAUMHQ010000081.1:20525906-20536565 GCA_032361165.1 Enteromius paludinosus
TGAACTACTTCAGTTGTGTGTAATGAATTTAAAATATATGAAAGTCTAATGTTTATCAGTACATTACAGAAAATAATCAACTTTATCACAATATGCTAATTTTTTGAGAAGGACCTGTACATTATAAATATACACATGCATATATTATGGAAACATAATCATTTATTTGGATGTGATTAATTTTGATGAATCGATTGATGGACCTACTTTAAATATAATATTCATGCACAATAAACTTTACAATATTTACATCACTCAACAGAAAGGTTTTAATAAAATGAAAAGGAATAACAGTCAAAATAAGCATATTTATGTGTCGAAGGCTTAATTGCATAGTATTGTCAACTCACTCATTAGAATCTTTGGTAATCCTCTTCAAACTTCACCACGGCTCATTCATTTCTTATTCATTCGGTTCTTGTTCGGTTCTTGTCATCTAACTCTCAGCAAACTTTGTGTCCTGGGGCCTGTTCCGTAAAACAAGTTTACCAAATAAGCCAGGCTTATGGCAGATAGTCTGACTTACTGTAAACCAAATGAACTGGCAATAAGTCAGACTAATTAAAATAAGCCTGGCTTGTTTGGTAAACTTGTTTATGGAACAGGCCCAAGGGCTACTTCCTGAAAACTGGATCTAAAGAACAATTTGTTCAAGAACCAAACATCACTGCTTGTTTGGAAACACGGGTCTGTCAGTTGTTCAGTGTTTTGCAGTCCATGAATGTAATACAATGTCAAAGCGACCAAATCATGTGCTATCAAATAATATATAATTTCAGTATAAAGTGTGAAAATTGCAGCTGTGTTCTCTTACAAGGAAATGGCAGTGATGAGGTAGCTCTTAGTCGAGCTTATGGCTAAATCAGACCATCAACCTGATTGTAAGTTTGTTTGCATTTATATTGCATTTTCCTTCCATATTGTTTAACATATGCATCTTTTAAAACAGGCAAATTGAATTGCCTAGCTTTTAGGCTTCATGATTAAAAGTTATTTTACTCTCACAGGCCAAAATAATGGAGGTGCCTCCTTGTAGCCTAGCGATTCAAGCACACATTGAAGTATGTGATGCACACAAACTTGTTTTCCTATGTGAATTATGGCTCCTCTTAATACTACAGCAATTTCCATGTCCTTAGCTTGCTATGGACTGAAGTCATGTTGCTATATTAACAGCCTTAATTTTAGAAATACACTGTTTCTGTTGCCTGAACCCCAGGACCCTGATGCTTTGATTTGAAGCCAAGTAGCAAGTTCAGTTGCACTGTGTTCTCATACAACCAGGCCTTGTCCCTGGAGCCATCCGTGAAGATAATTAGAGCACTGCTTCAATGGCACATGCAGCCTTTTTAATATATTTGAAGAAATGTTTAATGAAATATTTATACTATTAATGACGGAAGTGTAAAACCATGCAAAATTCATTATTGATGGTTTGGCCAATGTAGGTTTTATAATGCAGGGCTAGATTATTTAATAGTATCAAATGCTCACTTGATAAGTGTTTTTAGTTCTGTCAGGCTAATTAAACAAAAAGTAAATATTTCTTGACTTAAACTAGAAGTATAGTACGTTAGAATTCATTTTAAAATCTTTCAGCCTGATCTCATGGCAATTAGTACATGTTTTACAAGGTGGCTAATTCACAGTCATACTGTATGTACAACCTCACACAATTTTTGCTCAATTTAGCTAAGTTTGCTTATGTGAATTTGTACGAGTCACCCACACCTAACCCCGCCCCTAAACCTACCCGTCACTGACAAATTGTACAAAATCATATGAGTGAGGTCGTACAAATTCGTATGAATTAGCCGCCTTGAAAAATACATTTAAATTGGTCATGAGACTATGTTGGATCTTCATATTGAGCAAATCAGAACGCAGTTTGAGATATTTGATTTTGCCCCGAAACTGATTACTAAATTAAATCTTATTAATCTCAGTGTTAAAGAGATCCTTTTCATGATATTTCTTTGCCATGAATTGATTTAGTCACAATAGCCTGATTTAGTTATAACAACCACAGAATGCGTTCGTGTTTGACTTTGTGTAATCACATTTAGGCATTTGAGTGTCTGGCTCTGCTTGTTGAACCTAAAGTAACAGGAGCTCCCTCAGGACAGGAGGAATGAATGACAGCATGGGGCATGTAATGATGGCCGCTGGAGAAACTCTCCTGCTGGGAATGGCAGACTGGTGTGATTACTATTGAGCTTCCAGCCGTGACCCTGGAGACATGCAACATTTGGGTGTAGATTTGAGCTCCATCAGGCCTAGAGAGCATTTGGCCTAGGAGAGATGTTGCGGTGTTCAGTTTCGATCGACAAGAGTCTGAACACTGCTGTCCACAAGTATCATAAAGAACAAAGGGATTATTATTGACTTTTCAATGCACATCTTGGGTTAGAAACTCTAACACTTCATTTTAGGGTCTCTTAACTAGTTGCTTATTAGCATGCATATTACTAGAATATTAGCCATTTATTAGTAGTAATTAAGCTCATGTTAATGCCTTATTCTACATTCCTAATCCTAAACAATACTTGAACTTAACAACTACCTGAACTATTAATAAGCAGCAAATCAGGAATTGACTGATGGAAAAATAGTAGTTAACAGCGAATAAGTGTTCCCTTTTTCTATATTGTTAACAAAACTCTTTCCATTGAACTTTATGCATCTCTTTTTTACCTGATAAAACTCTTTTATCCATCTCAAGTGAAAATATAAAATTTTTGTGGGAATTTTAGGATTTCCATCAAGCATCTTTTTTTATGATATTACTCTACAATTGGTGATCCTAATCGGTACTTCTGCTGTATACTGTATCTCTATAATATTTAACACTATTACTAAATATATAATATAAATATGCAATAATGGAATATTTGCAATATATATGTTGTTTCAAAAACCAATTAATTTCATCATTTATTTTTATTGGGAAGGAGTAGGATGAATGTTCTGGTTAAAGATTCGCTATGACATGAGGATGAGTAAGTGAGTTTCTGTGCTTGAACTATGTGGGATCCTTATTTTTGTTAGTGATGAGATCTTTGTAAGACGTTTGACTCATTTTTTAGAACTGAACCAAATATGTCCCTTCCTGAGCACAATGTTCTTGAAAGAAGAGACAACAAACACTTAAGCAATTCGTTATTATTTCCACTGAATTACCAAAATTGCCCTGTCCTCCAAACTCTTCTGTATAAACCCTCTAAAAACTATAAATGACCTTTAGTCATAACTTTAGTGAAGATAGGTCGTGATACTGCAACAGCCCAACAATATGGTAGAAATTGATGAGACTATTATTTATGTTATTTAAAATGTTGGGGTCAGTAATAAAAGTATACTTTTAATTCAGCAGGAATGCATTAAATTGAAAAAAATAAAAAAAAATTAAATAAATAAATAAATAAATAAATAAATAATGTAACAGTAAAGACAAAAAAAAGTACTCTTGAACTTTCTATAAATAAAGAAAAAAGATTCTGAAAAAAGTGTCATTGTCTCCACAAAAAAATATAATGCAGTTCAACTGTTTTTAATAATCATAAAAGGGCAACAATTCAGCATAATAGAACGATTTCTAAAGGAACATGTGCCACTGAAGACTGGAGTAGTGATGCTGAAAATTCAACTTACTTCGTAAAAATACTTTTGTGAAATATTTCACAATATTTCATTTTTTACTGTATTATTAATCGAATAAATGCAGCCTTGGTGAGCAGAAACTTATTTCAAAAACATGAAAAAATCTTACCGACCTCCAACTTTCAACAGAAGTTTATATCATGATGCTGAATGACTACCATATATTTATACACCATGGTATAAACTTCAAAGAATATCCCAAATACATTTGAACCTTTTTTGTTTTTTCTTGTATAATAATGTACTATGGTACTTACATGCTTCTGCAATACTTCAAAGAACACTGTGGTACATGGTACTATTCATAAGTGCACAAAATAAAAGGCTTCAGTGTATCCGTGATGTTGTCTTCTCTCAAGTTTTCCAGAAAGTTCTCATTTTTCTCAAAGTTCTCCTTCTTTGTGGTTAAATCTTGATGTATTGGCTGAATTTGTCATTTTTTTTCCCTTTTAGACAGGAACAAACTGGCGCTGTCTGGAATTACGGATGCTCCAGCCCCTGCGATGACAGGAAGCGATTGAAGAGAATATGGAACAGCAGACAGATAAATCATATGACACAGCAGCGGTTTTAAATGACAAACATTCTGACCCCCAAGTGTCCTTTTGGTCAGTTTAATACTCACCCGTTTCCCTCGGCTGTAGTACAGATCAACCTCTAGACTATGGGCATCATAATACATACACAACAGTATATTTTCACTACAGTGATAGTTAGGTCTATCGTGAGGTAAGCTTTACATGTAAGCATGTGGTAAACGCATATTAAAACATTGCATTCACGATACCTTTTATTAATGCTTCCTTACCATAGGAGTCAAACCCATGATGTAATTTATTCCTGTGTTGCAATGTTTTTTTAGTATCATTATTCCAGTCTTCAGTGTCACTTAATCCTTCAGAAATCATTCTAATATGCAGATTTTCTTGTCTTTTTTTTTTTTTTCAGGGAGAGGGAAATTTTGGTAACTCTGTGAAATAATAACGAATTGCTTAAGAGTATGTTGTCTCTTCATTTTTAAGAACATTGTGCTCAGGAAGGGACACATTTGGTTCAGTTCAGAAAAATGAGTCAGACGTCCTACAAAGACATCATCGCTAAAAAAAATCAAGGATCCCACATATAATTCACGCACATAAACTCATTTACTCATCCTCATGTCATCCCGAATCTTTAACCAGAGCATTCATCCTACTCCTTCTTTAATAAAAGTAAATGGTGAAATAAAATGATTTTGAAAACAAATCGCTGATCAGGTGCTCAAGAAACATTTATTATTATTATCATTGTTGAAAACAGTTGTGCCGCTTCACATGTTTGTGGAAAATGTTATATATAGTTTTTGTTTGTTTTTGTTTTTGATAGAAACTTCAAAATACAATTTATTCTAACAGAAATCTTCACTTAACAATAAGGCTCTTTAGTTAACAACGTTAACTAAGCATAAACGATACTTCTACAGCATTTATTAATCAGACAATTGCATTGAACTTTAGCTTTCCATGGTAATCAAACACAAGACCTTTGCATTGCTAGCGCCGGTTTTACCATTTATGCTACAACCAGCCTGGTTATAGCTGGTTTAAGGTGGAAGTAGCTGGTTTTAGTTCGTCTCCCAGCCTGACGAGCTAAAACCAGCCATTCCAGGTGGGAAGTGGCCAAAACCCTTCTCATAAAAATATGTACTGTACCTCTGTGCACATTTCGGCACAGTTTCTAAGAGAAACGTCCACTAAGTGTTGCTAAAACATGGGTTCAGTACCCAGTAAAACATTTTGATTACATTGATATACAGTTTATTGCAGCAGTTCAGAACTGAAATATCTGTGGACTGTTGCTAAAAGTTAATGCTCTAGTAGTTAATGCGTTAAGAAATGCAAAACTGATATAAAAACTGATATCATTGTTGATTCAGCTGTGTCATTTCAGCTTCCTTTTTTTGTTTTACTGCCTCTGGTGTTAATTTCTTTTGGAAACTGCAGTGATATGTACTTGTTGGTAAGCATTCCGTGTCTCCCTATAAAGAGTGCACCAAGGTACGTTTTTTGCATGAGACCAGGTAGCCAAAACCCCTCTAAAACCAGCCTGCTGACCAGCTTAACCCAGCTATGACCAGCCGACCAGCTTAGGCTGGTTTTATCTGTTTTTTCAGCAGTGAAGGTAGGCTTTAAAATGTAAATATTACACATTTCACCGACTGTTTGCCTCCTTGTTTCTTCTCTGTTGAGTTTATACAAATAGTTTTTGTAAACCGTACTTGTGTTGCTCTACAAACCTTTCCATTAAAGGTATGAAGAAAGCCTAATACTGAAATTGTTAGCTTTGGCATAAAACACTGTCCACTGACGTCTGCTCTACTCCAAAGCTTGTAGAGATCTACAGTTTCCCCACAAACATATGATTTTGTTTTTCAGTGCTGTAATTGTAGAAGTAAAGTAGATGTTTTTTTTTTATCTCCTAGATTTCACTTTGTTTAAAGAAAGCTGTTTCTGGCAGTGTTACAGGGGCCCATCTTATGCGGTTCTGCCTGACTGCTGCTCTGCTGGAGAAATCGGAGGGGTCTTTTCAGCTTTCGGAGCTGCCGGAGGATCAAGCAGGTGTGCATGCGAGGCGTTCAATTATTTCTCTGAGCCTTCATCTGCGTTGCTCGCATGTGTTATCATTGTTTATCTTCTGCATTGTTTGTGTGCACGTTTCCCAGATTCTCATTAACCAACTGTCGCAGGTGGTTCTGATGTTGGTCCAGTTGCCGCCGGTGTTCACGGGGTCATGGCTGGCGATCCCGTGTCCTTGTTTGCATCAGAGAATGAACAGAATGTCGAAACTCTCCAGAGGGCAGGTGCTGCTTTCCCTCCTCTGTGTCCTCCCATCTGCCACATTAACGCATCGGGGTTTGTCACTCCCTGATATTTTTAAGACAGCAGCGAAAAGTGGAATAATGAGCTCATCTCTTTTTTTGGTTGCATTTTAATGATGACTCATTTCTTCACCAGGACACCGGACTAAGGCAGTCATATTTAAACAAAACCTTTCGTGGGTTTAAATAACTTTTCCTTCCAATCCCAGTTATTGCGACTGGATTTTAGATACACACTTTCATTAACTTTCATTAACACCCCAGACAGAGTTTGGAAATTGGCTGATAAACTTGAGGTCATTCGATTTAGACATGGCTACTCTGTCTAATTTGCAGCTTCCTGTCAACATAATTTTGCTCTGCCCTAATCTAACCTTTTTTGTCTTGGACAATTGCCTTCCATGCTGCAAAAGCTAGTATGAACTTGCCGAGAAAAACTTTTGACCCTTCCTCGGTGACCCTGTACCCTCGTTAGCATGATGGGCTCTGTCTTAGCTGGTGATTATGAAGTCATTTTACAGTCACATGACATTGAGAGGATTTCTGGTTTGGGTGAGACTGTAATAGCTGATGGCATTAAAGGAATAGTTCATGATGCTTAGAATCCATATTATATAAATTAGGAAAGGACATGGCTGTAACGTTGAGCCTCGCTTCTTAGCGAGCAGACAGGCACGAAGACAAGATTGCAAAAGAAAAGCATTTATTTACCAGAGAACAAAGAAATGCTGACGAAGACGCAGAGACTTAACATACTTTAACATCTGACAAGATACAAGACAAAGGGCATGGTATTTGTACAGGATACAATCAGAGACAATGGAGGACACCTGGACACACACGGTTGGCAGGGAGTGAAACATTAATGAATGGGATGGAGCTAGAAACAAGGGAGACATGGGGATACAAAAGGTAAACACGAACACATTGTACTAGACTTTAACCAAACCACGGTTCAAGACACTAGAGACGC
This sequence comes from Enteromius paludinosus, assembly GCA_032361165.1. Lineage (NCBI taxonomy): Eukaryota > Metazoa > Chordata > Actinopteri > Cypriniformes > Cyprinidae > Enteromius > Enteromius paludinosus. The sequence continues at coordinate 20,533,397 of JAUMHQ010000081.1, forward strand.
CAACGGCGTTGCAGTGGCCAGGTATGGTTTCCCATGCTAGGAATTTGTGCTCTGCGTGTAACCCATTCAAATGCACACACACACTCACACACACACATCAGTGAGAAGTGAACGACCACACACACCGTGAACACACACTAGGAGCAATTGGGGCGGAGCTTGGGGAGCAGTTGAGGAAACGGTGCCTTGCTCAAGGGTCTCACCTCCGACGTGGTATTGAAGGTGGAGAGAGTGCTGGTTATTCACTCCACCCCAGGTGAACAGCACAATTGTGTGGGATTGACAGTTAAGCAAGCAAAAAGACTGTCAAAATGTGGGGAAAGGCTCAATTTTATGCAAATGATAGGCGCAAAATGCCAGGTTGAGCCAATCGTTCTCTGTCATAAATTATACTGGTGCACTCAGTGCTAAATCACATTTTATATTGACATAGTTCAGCTTTCATTATACCTGGGTTAACAAAAGTATATTAAATCAAGATTGTACAGTATGCATACTTAGGGGATTCAGAACTGAAAAGACATAAAGCATAGTAGACTATAGCAGTGAGCTTTTACTGTAAGGACTGAGGTTTCCTGATTGTTATTTAAAAGATTGAAGCGGCTTACTTAGTTACTAGTCATTTAACAGATGCTTTTCATGTAAAGCAGCTCAGAGTTCACTAATTGTAGGGCCGGTCCCTCTGGACCACCCTGAGGTTAAGTACCTTCCTCAAAGGCACTACGATTGTGATCTCAGCAACTTTGTAATTCCTGGCTCACCTTCCTTGAATTAAACAGACAACCTTTGTGTTAGCACCCCAGATCGCTCACTATTAAGCTGCCACATATATTCATGGAGGCTGGAAATAAACACACCTCCTGCATAATTGGCTTGCCCTTTTAATTCGCCACAGTGATTATTCAAAAATGTCTGACTTGAATTCATGGTTTGTCATTTTATGTGGTATAAATATCGCATAAAGAAAATATCTCAAAGTACAGTTCAAATTAAAGGTTACTGTGTGCTATGATGGTATGCACTATAGCTGGTTTTGTTTAGGATGGGATTAGAATTGTAATATAATGCAAAAAGTTTCTACACTGCATGTCTTTGCATATTTTTTTCATAACTTTCATATCTCCTGAAATCTTACATTTCAAAAATCAAAAATCAAAATTATATATATATATATATATATATATATTAATACCCAGCATGAATGCAAGGAAATGCCAAGAGTTTAAAATAAATAAATAAAAATATTATTCTGTGCATGTCAATATAAAACAGCAAAACTCAAGTATTCTGTTTAAGAATCTGTACACAGCTGAACAAAAGTTTATGAACAAAAGCTGTGGCCTTGAGTACTCAGATTTTTTTGCTCATATAGATCAGCAATAGAGCTCAATAGTACCATTCTGGAAGTAAAAACACCATTCAAAATGTCCAAAGCAAAATTGATTTTTTGCATATTGATTTTTAACACATAAACTTTCAAGACAGACGAACCACTGCTCAGAGGCTGATAAATGATGATACAGTCTATGCTTATACAGTCATTGCAGTTTTAAGTGTTGATTATATATGTGTGTGTTTATTATGGGTTATATGGGTTCATATTTTGGTTTTGGGAGTCCCTAAACATGCATGCAAAGTCAAAAAACACTTTCATTGTCTTATGCATTTCTTATTTTTTTTTTAACAGCTCCCAATCGATCTGCTCATCGATTCATTTTTCCAAACCCCTCCAGTAATTGGTCGATTGGTCAGTGTTTGTGAGCTTTTTATGCTCCAAGTACACCTAGTGGCAAAGAAAGGATTTGCATTTTTATTCAGACCAACGTGAAAAGCACAACAAGTGGACGGGCAAGATGCTAATCTCTTTTGTTGACATGAAACGGCTTGGGACTCTATTTAAAAATGATTCAGTTAAATGATTCAGGATTGGCTCTTTCTTTTGAGAGACAATAACTTTATGCACTTTTAGATGCTGTACAGGATGTTTTCATTCACTTAGAACGGTGTTACACTGTCACGCTCAGACAATACGGACAACAGGGAATAGGTTCAAAAGGTGAGTTTATTGTGAACAAACACAAATCAGTCTTCAGCGTTTCAAATAAAGGTGAGGTGATCATAAACAGGATTCAACATAAGGACATCGCTGGTAAGTATTTTCAGGTAAGTCTTTCAGGTAAGTATATCATAGGTGAAGAGCAGAGAAGCAGGTACACACAGATATGTAAATGGTAAGTATACTCAGTCTTTAAATGTTCATATCACAGAGTCTTTTCAGCCACATAATCCAGTCCATACATAATCCAGAATGAGGGCATACATATCCAGGTAGGTAGACGAGATGAGAGTAGAACAAGCGTCTAACCTAGAGCTCAGCCACTGAGTGTTTGGTTGAGCGATCTCTTGTAGTGTGTAGCTGATTAACCGGCAGGTGTTAGTAATCTGGTGATTGCGATCGTGTGACTGGTGGCTGTGTGTCTTCTGTTGCTGCTGATCCAGGTTCAGGTGAATGTGACAGTGTGACATACACGCTGCATTAAAGATCATTTTCAAAAATCCATAATAGGGGCACAGTTGCTCACCAATGGATCCTTTGCAGTGAATGGGTTCTGTCAGAATGAGAGTCAAAACATCACAATAATCCAAAGTAATCCACACCACTCCAGTTAAATCTGTAAGATTTGTAAGAAACAAATCCATCGTCAAGAACATTTTTAACTTCCTTTTTAAACTTCCTCTAGCCATAACATTGCTTTCTCCAGTAAAAAAAAAAAAAAAAGTCTTATAAGGAGAATAAGGAGAGAAATATGCACAGATCAAACACTGTTGACACAGTCTGAAAGTGTTCTACAGAAATATGTGGACAGGAGACTTTTTCACTGTTACAAGCATTATTAGCATTTATGGACTCACACAGTACTTTACTTCACTAGATGTTAATTGATGGACTGGAGTGGGTTATTTATGTATTACTGTGATGTTTTAATAGGTTTTTGGACTCTTATTCTGACAGCACCCATTCACTGCAGAGGACCTGCTGGTAAGCAAGTGATAGAATGCTACCCACTGAACAATGGTCTTTTTCAGACGTTGAAATGACATTCCCTGACAAGCCAAAATAAAAGTTATTATGACGTCTTTTTATGACTTCTTTTGGACGTCCAGTATT
>JAUMHQ010000081.1:20540292-20562042 GCA_032361165.1 Enteromius paludinosus
CTCGGTATGCGGGTTTGGGGTCAATCAACCCAGAGGTTATGTTTTACCAAATGGTAAGTTAACCAAGCTTTCTGGAAAACCCCCCAGGGGTGCGTTTCCCAAAGGCATAGTTAGCCTACTATGGTTGCAAGTTCCCTTGTTACCAGCATACAGTAGATCAAGGATTCGGTGTTTCCCGAAAGCATAGTTCAAACGAACATTAGCAGTCAACGTCACAAATGTACGTGGTTTGATCTACAGCACTGGACCTGTGGTTAGAATCATAGTTTAGAAGCATAGCACAAGAAGCAAACTAACATGCATTACTATCTTTATCTTCCATTCTATCTAAATATAAAAAGCAATTTAATTATGTATTTTAGCACGTCCATTCTAAACACTGTTTTTAAAAAGTGCGCATGCGCAAAAAAGGCTAAGGGAACATCGGAGTATGACGTAAGAGGAAACCCGCGATGATTCAAAGATCAAATAAAGCGTGACGTCATTAACAATGGCCCTATGTTGTTGAACTAATGTGGTTCAAACGACGGCGATGCGTACGTGTTCGGAAACAGTCATGTGTAGCTAGTTTGTTTCCAAAACAATGCATCGTACTATAGTGGTTTATCAGCGAGCTACATCGTTGTTCGGGAAACGCACCCCAGATTGCTTGCCACTAAATACAAACATTCTGGAGGCAAAAGACTGGATATATTATAAATATACACTTTGTCCATACATTAAAACAAAAATGAATGAGAAAAAAAAAGAGTACTTTTTAGCAATTTTTTCATTGCATTTATCTACGGCCAAAACGCAAATGCCGTCCTCACTGATGGAGCTGAAAGGAGAATGAGCACATGAGCAACATCGTCTTCTTTCCTATTGGCTATCGCTAACGAAAGTCGCTCTTCATTTGCATAAAGTTGAGAGATTCTGAACTTTGTCGCGTCGCTGGACACGCCCACATCCGGTCACCAACGGTCGCTCATGGCCACTGTCGCCATAAATCGTAAGCTCTCCATTGACATGAATGGGATCGCGTGTCGCGTGTAGTGTGAACGGTGCTTGAGGATGTGGATTTACATTCAAAATAGTACACATGTGAGAGCGCCAGTGCTGATCCTGATTGAGCATGATGACGTTGAACACACACTGGCACTGCCCTCACATGAAATCGTTATTTTTGTTTTCTTTGGGCTAAAGGTGTTCTCCTTGCTTTATAAAATCACATTTGACAGACTGATGTCACTTAAACGACTTAGTCGATAATCTTGGTACTTTTCTGGACCTTGAACGTGTAAGGACCCTATGGACTTCATCAAAAATATCTTAATTTGTGTTCCGAAGATGACCGGAGGTCTTACGAGTTTGGAACAACACGAGGGTGAGTAATTAATTACATCATTTTCATTCTGGCTGAATAAATCCTTTAAGCAGTAGGTTATAGATCACAGTTATAGATGACAGTCTAATGGTTTGGGTCAGGTTATAAAGAATTGTTAACAGACTAGCTAACTAAATAGATAAATAAATAGTGCAATGTTTTTGTCCATGTCTTTTATTTTGAAAAGTAGTTTGCTTCTTATTTTGAAGTAGTCTATCACGATTTCTACATTTTGTGAGATCTATTTATTGGATCCCCAGTGTAGATGTTGAAGAAAGCTTTTTTTTTTTTTCTGTCCAGCAGGGTAAGTAGTTAAGTATGAATGCAGTGTGTGTATCACATCTTATGCACAAACTAATGGCCTTTCCCAACTGACTTTAGGTGTATCTTGTTGTCAGGTGGTCTTGTTGCATTGTTTACCCTTGTGCGTTTACAGCTTGTGTGTTTGCCTTTGTGTTTATCATGTACTTTCCAGGCCAATGTTGTTGTTTATAGTCAAAGTGAAGCTGCTATCTAGACTTCTTCCAGTCAGGCCTCGTTTTGTTTGTTTGTGATTGGAAGAGAAGCCAGAGGGAGACTGGAAAAATGACAGATATAAATTGAATGTATGGAGGAGATGGAATACTAAAAGAGATCCTGACAGAGAGCGAGATTTGGGAAGCCACAATTTCTTATCAGTAAAGGTCGCTTGAGCAATTACTCGACATACTGATGAACGCAAGCTATCAAAAGGCATGTGTTCTGTGGACTGAAGGTCTGTTGTTATTTTTCATGGGAACACATGCCTTGGAAGTCTTGCTCGATGACTTTTATTGAAGCATATGGCGAGTTCAAGGTCTTTCAAATATTTACTGTAATAATTAGAGCTTGTTTTCATGGCCTGCATGTAAAGTAAAATCACTTGGGTCAGACAGAGGACGAACTCAAGCTGCAAATATTGATCATGGTGAAGTTAAAATGTTTATCACGGAAACAGCAATTACATACAAGGGACTAAATATACAGTAGGGCAACAATTGCACGCAAAGTTAATAAGAAAGAAAACTGAGTAGTTTTCTTGTTAGCCCTTACTATAATACTTTATCCAATATCCATAATACCATATTCCAATTGAACATATCTGTTTTCTGTTCTAACGTATTTTAAAATGTAATTTATTCTGATATCGCTGCTCATGAAACATTTCTGGTTATTATCAATGTTGAAAACAGTTGTGCTGCTTCATATTTTTTTGATGGTAATTATGAACAGTTTGTTCGGACTAGAAAAGTCTTCATCCCTTTTTTTTTTTACAATTTAATGCAGCTTTACCAAAAAAAAAAAAAACCTTTATGTTTTAACTTTTTTACTGACCTCAAACTTTGGAATGGCGGCTTACTGTGTGTGTGTGTGTGTGCATATTCGTTGCGTAACATTGTGTCCTCTTTCTCTCTCTTTCTTTAGCTGTAAAACTTGTAAGAATCCGATCGTTCACCCTGAAAGTCTTTTAGAGTTCACTTCTGAACTTTCTCATTTAGCAGATCGATCAGTCGCTGAAGACTCAGTCCAGCAGTAATGAATACCCACTGCTTATTTCTCTTTCTCTCGCCGCTGATTTTAGCGTCCTGCTGAGAAACACTGACCTAGCTGAAAAGAGGAACACACACACACACACACACACACACACACACACACACAGACACCGTTTACAATATGCAATTCATTATTTTAATATTGTAGCATGCACTGTGGTTTGAGTACCATCGTCTACTAGATTTGTAAAATGAGAATCATGTCACAAATTATCTTGGTATTATTTTTTTAAGGGATTTTGTAAATATTTTTATGATGAATGTAGGTGGCATCCAAACCAGCAGACATAACTGCAGTTTTGATTTCACTGTAATTGCAACTTTAATATTTTTTAAAGGCATGTCAATCATTGTCTTCTCACTTCAAGAGAGTATCCCCCCCCCCCCACCATGGTTTCCCTGGCAACACGCAGTTCTAAACCGAAAGCTTGAGTTTTTTCCTCATTTCCTCACATCTTTTTTTCTCAATGGTAATCTGTCAGGTGAAAGATGCAGATTTTCTGACAGGCAGATGCCCCGGGAGGAGGCCACAGGAATGAATGAGGGGAAATTGATTTGTTCAGACGGCCCGCAAGGCAGAGCGGGGAGAAGGATCTGTACTCGCTTACACTGATTGATTTCTGGGGAGATGACCAGGTCCTGTTCTCCTCCTCACCTGATGGCTCGAGTGAGAGGATAACAAAACGTCCCTCAATCTATTTCACACCCCCCTCCTGATAAATTGAATTGTTACACATGAATAATCTTTCCGGTACATGAAGCCGAGTTACTCTCAGTGCATTAAAGACCGGAAGCCTTGCCACGTTCTCTATGAGTGATGGAATAAAAATCTTCAGCCTCATTTTTATTTGCATGAGGCTTTACAAACATGAATGCATGATGCAATCTTCAATAAATCTGGAGAATAATACAAATGAACATGTTAGAAAAAAAGACAGTGTCATAAAGTTTGCACAGTTCTGATTTCTTTCAAGATGACATGAAATTGATTTCATGCATGAAAATATTTGTTAGTGTGTGTGTGTGTATAAATGTCCCAGGCTGTATTGGGCACGCTTCATCAGTGTGCATTATTCTAAAGAAAAATATTTTTGTTTTGATCATATTTCATCAAAATGTAGTACGTTTGGGCTCTGAAATTACTTTTCTTTCATGCTGGCATATCCAAGCCCATGCAGCTGTGGAATAGTAATATGATAGTCTAATTTTTCAGGATCCAATCAACTTGGGCCCTACATTGTTTCACTGCTGAGTTTTCTGATTAATTCGGAAATAAAGCCCATCATGAAAGCTGAAGGTGAAATGTATCATTTTACACTGCTGTTGGTCGAACAAATAGAACCTGCCCCTATTCTCAGCATCCCGTTTCATGTTGCTTGCAGTTACTGAGTTTTCTCATTTACTGACATTATCAGTCTGTATTTATGAGTCTAGATAGATATATAGATAGATTTTGTATATAAATTGTGATAATTTAGTATTATTTAATCTTATCATTAAAATGTTAAAGTGCCCCTATGATGGGTTATGAAAGCATCATATTTTGGTTTTGGAGTCCCCAACAACAGGTTGACATGCATGCAAGGTCAAAAAATTTAAACTAACATACATTTTTACCTCATACGCTCGACAACACCCCCAACGTTTTTTTTTTTGTTTTTTTTTTATAAATTGTTCTAAACCCCCCTTTTGCATAATGCTAATCTGTGGTTATTGGTTTAATTTTCATCTCGTCATGCTTGTAATGCCTGATAAAGAAGCATTTATAATCGCAGTGCTGCTTTGTTTACAGCGTTACTGGGGAAACAGCTACTTTAATAGTCCAAAAGTGGCACTTAGAGGCAAAGAATGAATTTTAATTATTGCATTGCTTGCATTAAGGGAGGCATGGCACAAGGTTGTTTTAATAAATGCTTTATTTTGCATTACCGCTAGGAGACACTGAAACTGCCTTAGATAGACAGATAGATAGCCATGCTGTTTGTTGGAGGTACAGTATTAGTTATACGATTATATGTTAATACATTATGACTGTATTGTGCTAATAAGAAACATACACATCAAAACTAGGACTATTCTCTGGTGTATAAATGCAAAATCAGTCTGAAAGTGCTCTTGAAGGAGATCGTGTTCTCAAAGTGATTAAACAGTTTTTAAATGATCCACAAAGTCAAACTCCACTCAGTGTGGGATTGTTGGAATTGAAACAAGATTCCTGTTTTAGAATTATGAGCTCTGAGACTTCTACTATTCAAGGTAAACACTTGTTGCTATAAGAGCTCTGATTCTGGGGTTTTGCTTTTCAGTCTCGTATTTGCTATCACTTAAGGTAGAATCATAAACCCAGATCAACTCTTACTCTTGCTGTGAAACGCTTTCTTAACAAGGTTAAGTGCACTCTGTGAATTCATTTGCTGCTAGAATGGCGCTCAAGCATGGCCGTTCGCCGTTCACATGTCTCTGCAGCACAGGGTGAACCGCCGGTTGGCCCGCCGTTCTCTGCAATTTCGTAACGATACCACCGCCAGGCTTGCAAGCTTTTGGATGGTATGGGCCATCAAAGACTTTGCCAAGTCATTTATTAAACATGGCAGGAGCCTATCACTGGCGCACATTGCTTGTGCTTTCTTCCTGCCGTGTGTGGAAAGCTCTGACGCTCTTCTCCCAGGCTGGGTGTGCAGGCATTCTGTATTCTCAACAAATCCTTTTGCTTTTTCCAAACGGTAATATGCTGAGACTACAAAAGCAAACAAGTGACTTAAATAATTAATTGTGCTTTGCAAGATATACATAAGGGATAAGGTGCTGTCAGCCAGTCATTATTGCCGAATTAACTCAGACAGAGCGATCAAGAACCAGACATGAAGCTGATTACACGGCTACTTAGCAAATAAATAAATAAATAGACATAAAATATTGATTTTAGTTAAAATTTTTCCATTATATGAGAAGAGTGAGCATGGCCAGTCATGGTTTATTGTAGGGCTGCAACAATGAATCCATTAAATCAATAAAAATCGATTACTAAAAGAGTTGGCAACACATTTTTTAATAATCAATTTGTTGTCGCGCGACACAGAGACATTTTATTACTAAAAAAAAAAAAAAAAAAACTTTAGTTAAGTCTCTCTTGCACACGGATGCAGGAGTGAACTTACCCATTAGGCAAAGGTAGGCGACTGCCTTGGGCCCCCAAAAGCCAAGGGGCCCCCACAATGCTTTAATTAACCACAGATGCTCATTAATCGCGAACATGCTAACGGTTGCTATTTACAGTGTTTATTACTACTACAACCGTCTGCATTGAACGTGCTTCTTGTGTAACAGCGAACGAAAAAGCATTTAAAGCTGACTGCCATGCTAATTGAATAAATGTTAATTAAATAATCCCATATTAATATGAAAAATGCAGAAACACTGGACATAACTATGGGGCACCATTGTGCAGCAGCAAATATCACAACAAAAAAGGAACCTCAAGGTTGATCAAAATAAATATAGGGCCCTATTCCTATATTTGCCTAAGGCCCAAAATTCACTAAATTTGCCCCCCTGAACTGATGCTAGCAGAGTTCGGTCTCTCATAGACAAGGCAGAGAAAAAAAATGTAAAAAATAACAAAAAAAACGAATGGAGGTAGAGAAATCCATGCAACCCAAGTCAAGGTGTAGGAGCATTTCACACAAAATAAACAGAAAAAGTGTGTTAACTGCAAATAATGCAAAAGCGACATGGCAGGTTTTCCAGCCATTCACCTCTGAGGTTTTCCGTCTGTCAGTCCTTCCGTCTGTCAGTCCATACGTCCATCCATCCATCCATCCATCCATCCATCCATCCATCTAACTCTGAGGTTTTCCGTCCGACCATACACCTGTTCCAACTATCATCCATCAACAGGTTTTCCGTTCATCCATCTATCCGTCCATCCATCCATAACCACATCTGAGGATTTCCATCCTTCAATTCATCCATTCACCCACTACTGAGGTTTTCCATCCATCCATCCATCCATCCATCCGTCCATTCATCCATCTTTCTGCCTCCGATGTTTTCCATTCATCCATCCATCGATCCATCTATTTTTACACTTCTGAGCTTTTCGATCCATCCAAACATCCTTCTGCCTCTGAGGTTTTCCATCCATCCACCTCTGAGGTTTTCTGTCCGTCCATCCTCCTGTTCCATCTATCATCCATCCAACAGGTTTTCTGTTCATCCATCTGTCCGTCCATCTATCCATAACCACATCTATGGATTTCCATCCATCCATTCATCTTTCTACCTCTGAGGTTTTCCATTCATCTATCTATTTTTACACTTCTGATCTTTTCCATCCATCCATCCATCCCTCTGATTCTGAGGTTTTCCATCCATCCGTCCATCCATCCATCTTTCTGCCTCTGAGGTTTTCCATTCATCTATCTATTTTTACACTGACCTTTTCCATCCATCCAGCCATCCTTCTGCCTCTTGAGGTTTTTTTATCCATCCATTTTTACACTTCTGAGCTTTTCCATCCATCCAACCATCCTTCTGCCTCTGAGGTTTTCCATCCATCCATGCATCCGTCAATCCACCTCTGAGGTTTTCTATCTGTCAGTCCATCTGCCTGTCCATCTATCATCCATCCAACAGGTTTTCTGTTTGTCCATCTCTCCATCCATCCATAGCCACCTATGAGGATTTCCATCCATCCATTCATCCATCCACCCACTTCTGAGGTATTCCATCTGTTCATCCATCCACCCACTTCTGAGGTTTTCCATCCAGGTTTTTCTTTAGAAAAATGATAAAATTCGAGGAATGCAAAAGGCTGATTCAGAGTGTTTTCCGTTCTGTGTAATTACCTGAAGCGATGTTAACTAATTACAGACATGTTAAAAAGGAAAAACACAAATAAGAGATGTTTCCAAAGGCAGGTAAATGTAAATTGGTCAGATTGAGAATGCGCAATGGCCTATAATTAGTTGTTATTGGCCCATCAAATTTCAGATGAAAGAATCTGCAGCGTCAGGCCCTCGACAGATGCAAATGAATGGCTGTGAATTTGAAATTTTTTGGCATAATAGGTAAAGCAGGAGTGAACAAGTAGAACTAATGCCTGGAGTTATAAGTGAATCCACGTCTGTGAGGCGAGTGAATAGGTTTTTAATTTAAGATCACAGCAGTGCCACTTGAGAACTGAAGAACATTTCTCAAAGACGTCTCTTCAGGCAGCGCTGTACTAATTGAATAGAACGTAATTGAATAGAACGAGATGTAAAAGTTTGTGACAGTGCATGACAGGGTCACAACAGGGAATTAGCCTGTTTTTTTTGTTTGTTTTGTTTTTTATTTGAGGTAAACATCCACATACCAATAAACTCATTGTTTCCTGAAGGATTCTGTCTCAAGGAGACATCATGTTTTTTACCACAGACTTGCCCTTCAGTCGTACAGTATTACACTTACATAATTGATCTTTACCTCACATCTATGCCATATGTACATGTACAAACTACTACTACATATACTTTAAAACATTACTTTGGTGTAAAGCTGCTTTGCAATGATATGTATCATGAAAAGCGCTATACAAATAAATTTGAATTGAATTGAATTGAATTCGCTAAAAACAATGGAAAGTTTTTACTTGAGCATGCATTGTTCTTTTTGCAACCTCTGGTCCTGTGTTACCAAAGTGATTTCTAAAGAGAAGATTTTCTTTCTTTTTTTGTGCTGACTCGAAGCTAAATGAACTGTTTTTTTGGTGAGAGATTGGATGCAACTTTGCTCAGACAGGGCTGGTAAGTGATTCTATCTCTTTTTGAGGTTTTGGACCAGCCAAGCAAGAGCTGTTGAGATTAATGGGGATGTTAGCGGATACTCTTCTTTTGGTTTATATGTAAGTTTACATGCAAGAATTATAGTTGCAACTGCAAATTAATATTGCAAGTTGAATACATTATCTTTGTGCAGCAAGCTTGTACTGTATGTAAGTCTACATGCTTTCCTTAATAATGTGTTCAATTATTCTTTCTGTTAAAAAGTCCTTAAAGGAAACCTATTTCAATTTAGTGCAAAGTAATAACTCAAACAAAAGGCAAGTTTAATAAAGCATTTTTCATGATTTTTTTAACAATTGGAAGTGCTATAAAAAGCAAAATAAACAGACTAAGAAAAAAAAAAATGCATTAATTTTAAACATATTAAAAAGGAAATATGTTTGTAAAAGTCTCATTCAGAATTAATCAAAAAATAAGAATTATGTACAAAAGAAGGGTATAAGAAAACCAATGCATAAGTGCAATAAAACTGAAAAGAGATGCTGTTGTTTTTAAACATCTATTTTTTCATGCATATTTTATGCAATTCAAAGTGCTTTGCAAAGCAAAATAATTTAGGCATTCATAATCACAAAAAACAAATAAGGAAAGACGGTATGCAAGTTTAATTAAAAAATAAAAATAAAAAGCAAACATAATATACAAAAGAGGCTTTCTGTGTTTTATTTTCTTATGATCCATGAAAACCAATGCATAAAGTGTGGTTAAAAACAGAAAAGAACCACGCATTTCTTCTAAAATGGAGTCAAACTCTTCATGTAATGGAAAAGTTGTGGCCTTTAAATGAGAAATCCAATAAGCATCTCACTGATGCTTTCCAATCCAGTGATTTTTAATGTGAAAGGGTTCAGTTTGTGAACTGATGCATAATTCTTGTTTCCTGTGAAAATTGCCTTTTTGTGATTCCAAAGTCTGTCCTGTAATCTCTGGCTCTTTTGGAAACACTGTTTCGGATAGTGCAGCATGTAAGTGACAGATGTGCTCTCACAGTTTATGAAGGATCTGATGGAATACGTGTGACAGTATTTGCCGGATACTTGAGTGGTTTTGGCTGATGGGTGACAACTCTGGGCTTTAATACATGTCTGACTCAAGGGTCATTTCACTCAGGGCATCTTGACTGCCTATCTGTAAAAGAGGCGCTCTGGACTTTGACTCATAAAAGCCCCTTGTAAAGGTCATTGCAGAGGCAGAGTCACAGCCCATGAGGCAGCACACGGCATGTAGTGGCATGTTTTTATTTATTTATTTATTTTTATATATCAGGGAAACGGATGTGTCGCTGCAGAGTTCAGACAGAGAGATTATTTATTTATAATCTTTATATATTATATAATATATATATATAATATATATTAGGGCGGGACTCAATAAAAAAAAATAATAATAATAATTAGAGGGTTTGTAATTAATTAATCGAAATTAATCGCATCTTAATCACATATAAATATTTGACCTGAGAACAGTGAGAAGTAAGTTTTTTTTTTTCTCTCTCCTCAAGCACCACCAGTGTGCAGCATTCAGATACAGCTTTCAGATACAGCCAACTAATAGACGGGGATTATTGGGAGGCCGTGATAGAATATATAGCTGATATTAGCTTCAAATAATTAGCTCACTGACCTTCAACAGGGACATGTACTGTAAATTGATTGTGAAAAAGTCAATAAACGTCCCACATTACATTACTTATTTTTTATTATACTTAAATATATGCTCATATTTGCTGTAACTTTGCACATCAAGCACATCAAGTTCAGCTGGAGAAAAAAAAATGAACCTCTTTTTTTTCAGATGTTGCCATGGTGACTCGTTATATCTGCGCTCCATTGATAATGGCTTTTGAGCCACGCTTAACTCTGAGTTAGTCTACTCAGAGTTGATTGACCTTACTCAGATCAGCTGTTCTGAAACAGAAAACCGGAAAAAGTTTTTAATCTCTGGGTTGAGCAACTCAGAGTTCAAGTTTAAACTCAGAGTTGTTTGAACCTCCATTCTGAAACAGGCCCCTGTGCAATATTGCAATTAAGTGTAGCAATAATTCAGGAACCCTATAGGTAGGTAGACCTTATGTAAACTGTTTTTTTTTTTTTTTTTTTAAGTAAAACACAATACTTTCAAGCAGGGATGCACCAATCCAGATTGGCCGATATGTTTGCGCGTTTTGTCTTTAAAGCCGGTCCTGTAATCAGCAGTAAATGCCATCAGGTGCATGATTTCACATTGAGCCGTATTTACTACACGCAGCCGTTGTTCACTGACAAGCTCCACAAAACCATGTTCCTTATCAGTGTGGATTTGTGCAGCTCGTCAACCTTGTTGTTAAGCTATGCCTACATGAGCTGTGTGCTAATATGCTAATGCCAGTGATGAGGCCATTTTTACTTGATCACTATTTGTGCTGCAGATGTACAGAATATGTTTAGCATGTGATCAATTGTTATGATGTCTGTTACGTTCCCATAAGATAAAAAAAAATGGTAACCAAAAACAACAACAGCAACAAATAAACAAACCAGTCACAGCTGTACAAACCTGTACAGCAATAGCAATGGTTGAAATAACAAGAGTGAATTATGTTCAGGGAACATTCACAGAACATGTCAAATGAAATTGGTTTGATCTTATCATTAAGATCAAACCACATCACATTAATAAAGTTGTTGCATGGAAATTATGCTCTTTTTTGCTCTTTTTTTTACTCGAAACATAGAGAGAAAAATATTTATTTGACATTGTAAAACATTATTTTTGTATGTGGTGCTTTAGGGCACAATAGAGATGGAAATGACAGATTTGCTGCAAGTTGATACGAAATGGTCTCATTTTTTTTTCACTACGTTTGCAGTTAAAATAAAAAGTGGGTCAGCCTGCTATCGGAAAATGAGAAACGTTTGTCATGTACCTGAGAGAAAAAAACCCCCACCATGAATGCATACAAACCGCACAAGTTCAGCTTTGCACTCACACTTTTTGTCGGTGTGAAGTTGATTCCCCATCAAATCGAGACGGCACGTCAGAAATCACAGTTGGTTTAATTGAGTTGTCTCAAGATAGGCACTGAAATCAAAGCTGTTACCTTCAGGTACACCTGTACTGGAGTGTAGGCTGAATGAATTAGCATTCACACTCATTCTGTGAAGGACTGGAGGCCTCAAAAGTGGCAGATCGTGCATTTTAATTCCAGCAAAAACTCATCAGGAATTCATTAAGAGAAGGCTCTCCATGTCAAGCCGGTCGGGTGTCATGCACTTCCCAGCCAGGCGGAAGAGTGCCGGATTGCTCTCCCTGTGGTTATTCTCAAAGCCTAACATCAGTGCGCAAACCACTCTTTTTGTTTCTCTATAATTACACAAATAGACTTGAATGCATTTGACCAACAACATTTCCTTCTGCTTACTGTTAAAATAGGTTAAAAGGGTTTAATTCAACAAAGATGCATTAATCAGTTTTCACAAAAACACTATGCTCATAGACAGCAACTTGAATAGTTTACACGTAAAAACAAAACCAAAAAAAAGCCTGTAAAATTTATGGTAAAAAAAAACGGCAGCTGTGGTTGTTAGAATTCGACCATAAAAAATACGGTAACAAAATGTTAGGTTTATGTTAAATTTATTTTACATTTCATTAACTGATATAATGCTAATATATCAACCTATTAAAGTACTGAAATCTGTTTATACTGTACCTTTGAAATCCACTGATAAGCCCCAAATCCAGATGATGATGTGAAAGTCACATGATGAACCAAAACCCATCACAAGCAGCTTTTAAATATGACCATAAATAAGGTGCTCAGTGTCAGTCACACAAACACCATTATGGCGAGACTCATTAAACTGAAATATACAATAAGCATTAACCACATTACATCTAATATATAACCCTAATTAACATACCTGATTAAAAAAAAAAAGGTTTTTACTGTAGCATTTTCAGTTTTGTTTTTTTTTTACAGTTAAAATCATGGGCAATTCTTTTTACAATGTATACGTATATTTATTAAACTCACCCAAGCCAAGGGCAACAGAGTAAGCACCCACTTTTTCAGTGGTTTCTGTAGTGTTTTTTAAAAGTATGTAAAAGTGTAAAAGTATGTATTTAATGTCTGTAACATACTGCAATAATACTGTAACAACACAATATGAAACATTGTAGCTGTATACTTTTTAGCTACCGACCGAATTGCTGAGTATCGAGAAGCGTCTCGTTGATTGGCACCCAAAAAAAAAATTTTTTTTTTGAGATGTAATTTTGGTAAATCGAGTTCCATAAAATGAGTATCAAAAAAGGTATTGTTCAGGAACCGGTATTGAACTCAAGGTATCGTATTGGTATCAACATTTTTTGAACGATAACCAGCCCTAGCTGTAAGCCATATGTACAGAGTCAGAATCTGGTTACAAAGTTTTGGGTGATTTTTTTTATTTACATTATGATCTACATTTTCATGTTTTATTTATTTAATTATTTACCCATTTAACTGCTTAATAATTATGCATCTAAATATGAGATGTTACAAATTTTTTTAGCCCTGCAGTTTCCAATTATATACAAATACTGATTTATACTAAATTAATTCATTTAAATGTGTTTAAAAACAGCGATAGATAGATTCTTTTTGGTTTATGGTAGTGGCATTATTTGGAGTTTATTTAAATAATAAAGTAAAATATATGACTTGGGACTTCTATTGAGCTAATGGTAGGTCTGTCTTGAAAGGTTCTGTTATTTAAAAAAAAAAAAAAGTATTTTCTCTTCCTAGAAAATAAGTGGAATATTACCTCTGTAATCCAGCTCTTCTCAGTTTCTCTGTATTTGCTATTCAATAAAAAGCATATCCAGGGAGAAAATTTTCTACATTTTTAGAATGAAATGGACGTCTACTTCCTTATTTACTGAAACTTTGCTCTCAGTTACTTGTGATATACGTAAGTAGACCTTTTAGTCTCGGTAAATAGTTAATGACGAGTGTGATGCTCTCCAAACATGCGGCACGATTTAATGCAAAAATCTTGAAATCTTGTCTGTAATAATGAGTGGCATAATTAATCACTTAATCTTTTGTTTAATTAAAAATAGGCTTTACTGGAAAAATGCTTTTCCATTAATGCATTTCCATTATAATTTGAAATGGGTATTCCCTCCTCTGTCAAAATGTTTCCAAAATTTCACATCGTAATACCAGATCAAATCCCTATATTTCTTAAAGCCAGTGGATTTAGAAACAATCCCAGTTGTTTTTAATCCATCATTTAGATGTAGCTCTTTTTTGGTCACGTGTGTCTGATTCAGTTTGCAGTGACAGGGCTTTTATGAACAGAAGGGACGGAGCCACTGTCTCGTCCAGTGTCCCTGGTGGCTCCCATCAGCAGATGTGTTTGTCATCATGCTGAAAAGTACTCTGATGTTACATTAACTTCCAAAAATCTGTCTGCTTCTGCTGTGAACTAACAGGTTGCCTCAACCAACCTGTTAAATTTCACATGATGGAGCATTAAAAGACCTGGAAGTCAAATAATCACACTCTCATTCTCAGTCAGTGTACACACACAACATCAGTGTATTAGAACGGTGACTAAATTGAGAGTTTTAGACTAAACTAAGACTTCTTTTGGTATCATATTCCAGTAATCTGACATGCATCTGAGATCTAATAACGTCTCTAATGGTTCTCAAATTTGTCAGGCATTGTCATATTTCAGAGATCTTGTATGAACTCCCACAGTTATAAGGCCCACATTTAATTGAACATGTTAAATGTCTCATCATTTGTGTTCTAAATCATTTTAGGAGAAAATCGAGGCTCTAAATGAGCATTTCATTAAGTGTTTTGAGCTTTGAAAGAGCAGCCTCTGAGCACTGACGTTTCTGTCTGGGTAGGCAAAGATTCCACGGCCATTAAACGTCTGTACACAGATCTAGCCTTTGTTCTTCACAGGCTGTTGTGCTACCTGAATTCACATACTAAAATGATACCTTAGTCAGAGTCTAATAAAAACGCTGCTTCTAGCGCACCGCTAGCCTCTAATCACAAACGAGTATTTTCCAGTTCCTCGATCAACCTGTTGCTCTTGGCAACTGCGCACCGTCAGTGTCATTCAGACCCTGTTTATGTAGCATGTCAATCACACTGTAATTATGCGGAGGGGGAACCTCTTGTCAAGCGCTGGCTCTCGCATGCCGTAGCTGACAAAAAGAGTGTAATTAAAATTATTATCCGCTAATGACTTCTTTCATTCTTCTTCAAAACCAGGTTCCATTACCACATGCCTTCTTTCTCTACATTTACAATGTGACATTTATACCATATAATTAGTGTTACTTCTGCGTTCGGCAGAGTTAAGAGATAATGCTTGCTAAATTTGAGCAAATGTGGATGTGCTAGACTTTTATTCGAAAGCAGGTATTTACCCTGTAAAGCCTGATAAAAATAAAATCTATTTTTTCCCCACCACTTTAAACAAAAAACTAATATTGTGAAATATTATTTCAATTTGAAATAACTGTTTTCTGTGTGAATATATTTTAAAATGTAATTTATTCCTGTGATACAAAGCATCATTACTCCAGTCTTCAGTGTCACATGATCCTTTCAGAATCATTCTAATATGATGATTTATTACTAGAATTGTCAGTGTTGGAAACAGTTGTGCAGCCAAATATATTTTTTGGAACCTGTGATATATTTAATTCTCTCTTCTTTTTTTTTTTCTTCCTCAGGATTCATAGATGAATAACAAGTAAAAAACAAATAGATCCTTAATAGATCATTGGTTAATAAAAGTATTCATTTCTTTCAAAGAAGAAAGAATAAAAATGTACTGATCCCAAACGCTTGAACAGTAACATTTAATAAATTCAATAAATGCAGCCTTGATGAGCATCTTTAAAAACCATTAAATATCTTACGGACCCCAAATTTGTGAACGGTAGTGTATGTATTGCATTTGCATTATTATACAAAACAGTCCAATAATAAGGGGTCATGTGATCTGAATATGGCTCCCTATGTTGGGGCCACACTAAGGCCCAGCGTAACAGCTTATATAATGTATAAATGCTATCTATTTTTGGAGTGAAAGCTTTTTAGAACTAATTATGTTTTGTAGAGTATGAAGAACTTGCTTCATCAAAAGTAAACATGTGTTCTTGCTCCCAGATTCTGAGGCGATAAACTCCAATATGGTGACTGGTGAGGGCTTTAATGTGAGTGGACAGGTGTGGGAAAGAGGGATTGTGGGATATCAAGGTGAGTGCAGGGGCCTATGGGATAATTGGACCTTTTGTTGATGGAGTATGGCAGGTGGCATGGCCATCTGCTGATGGCTGGTAGTGGTGTGGAGCAGGCGAGGGTGTCGGGACGTCCCTGCAGATGTGATTCTGAGAGTTCCTCTCCATCACTCATGGCTCAGTGCACAGCAGGTGAGAATCAGATGGTGTGGAGAGGTGAAGGCAGGCAAACGCTCCATCACAGACCAGCTGATGAGCAGCTCCGGTGGAGCAACACTTTAGATACATGGCCAAAGGAAAGCAGGAGCATTCCTGTGCTGCTTGTTGTTTTTTGAATTTGTGCTTTTATTTTTACAATGCTTTTTATGTAAGCAGTAAATTAACATATTACAATGATTTCAGAAGGTTCAAGTGAACCTGAATTAATGATGCTATGAAATTTATTTATTTATTTGAATTTTGATTTGTCTAATTCGATGGGTTTAATGCGAAAATGGAAGGGGGAAAAAATCTCAAAATTGACTCACAATGAAAAACTTCAATTGACCCATATTCGAAACCCCTCCCTTCCATAAGCCAGCTCTGATTGGTCAGTTGGCCAAGTGTGTTTTGATTGGTCGCCACAAATAGATTTTTCACAAGGTTTTGACTTTCACAGTGCAGAACACATGTATACACTGACTAGCGGAAGTGTTTGTGGACAAATCAGACTTTGTTGGTATTTTGCAGGCAGGCGGGGATTATACAAATATTTTACCTGATGTATACTGGTAACAGGCAGAAGCATCGAAAGTGTAACGACTCATTAAGGCGATTCGGAGTCGATTCTTTTGAGAGACAATATCTTTCTTTGTCATGCACTTTTTTCTTTGCAGGCTGTTTAACATTACATTACATTACAAACTGTAAATAAGATATATTTCAAAAACCCACATGACTTGCTCTTTAACTGTGTTGTTACTCTGAAAGTAGACTAATGGACACATCTTTTATTTTTAAACAATATAAGCTGAATAGTTTAAAATATGGATGGATAGAGACGTGAAAAAGCATTTAATTAGCACATGTAAACACCTTCCTTATGGCCAGTGTCAGTGTTGTGTGAAACAGTGCTTGATGTGTGTGGTATTGCACAACTCCAACACATTTCTCATATTTATCACCACATCAAACCATGCACACATACAGCTGATCTAATTTTTGCTTCTCTGCAAGGGCTGTTTGATTGTACTGGTTCTCCTGAGGGAGAGTTGGTGGTTGCGGTGGAGCTTTGCTAAAAGCTGTGGAATAACAGAGCGCTGTGCACATGCTGCGAGGATAGAGGAAATGGCCCGGGCACCAGAGAGCTGTTTAAAGTTTTACAATCACCATGTGGTAAAAGTTCTCGAGTGCTAGCACAGGCTGACTGAAAGAGTGGGGAAGCATTCCCAAACCAACCAATGCAGGACAGGTTCTTGGAGCAGACGTTACAAGCTGAATTCTTTTCCATAGAAAATTCAAGTGGTGCTTATAAAGTTGCTGCCAACTTTTTACAAAGGTGTGGGTGATTGCCAATGCACTGCTTTGAGGTCACTAGAGTGTTTTAAAGTGGTCCTATTAAAGTTTTAACTTTAGTTAACGTGTTTAAAGGGACACTCCACCTCAAAATGAAAATGTTGTCATTAATCACCTACCCCCATTTTGTTCCTAACCCGTAAAAGCTTTGTTCATCTTCAGAACACAATCAAAGATATTTTGGATGAAAACTGACACAGAAGACCGTACGCTGTTTTCCATTTCCATATAAAAAGTATTCTCATCGCTTCATAAAATTCAGATTGAACCACTGATGGCAGACGGGGTATTCAGGCGATGTTTTTCATAGACCTTGACATTATATTGGATAATGTGAAGTCACAATGTCGCTGATTTAAATAACTTCCACTCACAGAATAGGCAAATGTTGAACTGCACTAGAGACCATAAGTTGCAAACCAAATAACACTTTATTTTGACCACTATATAGTAGGGATGTACTTGATGGAACCCTGTGCAACATTCCAAATTGCTTTTTTTTTTATTATTATTAAGTGTAAAATCTTGATTAAATGCGTGTTTTTCTTTTTGAAATGTTCAGTTAGAATGCACTACTTCCACTATTTAAACTTCAAAAGTGACATAAAGTTTAGAAGGATGCAACTATATCAAAAAACAACAACACCAAAAAAACATTTTGTACTATTCTGTAAAATCTGTTCTTGCTTGATTTATAATAATATTTTAGTTCATTTCCATCATTGGTTACAGTTTCCCTTGTGGGTTCAATAAAGCTAATATTAGATTTCTGTTTTAAAAGCCAATGATAAATACCACTGTAATATCTAAAGTGTTACATAATCGTACCAACAAAATCTACAATCGTTGCATCCCTAATGGTTCAGGTCAAATTTTCGGCACTAGAGGTCGCATTTTCAATAACACAATAACAGAGGCGAAGTTGATGACGCAATGACGGAGCATGGAACGTTGGGAGATGTGGTTTTCATTTCTTATCTTCCTTCATAAAGTGGTGGTTATTTAAAGCTTGTATCATGTGTAAACATTTGTGTTACCACGGCAACGACTGACACAATTGTATTACAAAGAGATCCATTATCAGCCCCGAAGTGAAAAATGAAAACGTACCGTACCGATCAGAGCTTTACAATCAAAAAATGATTCCCTAACAATGTTCAGTTTATTTAAAAAAAAAAAAAATAATAAAATTTAATTTAAAACAGTTATGTTTGGTTCCCTATTTAAACAACTGCATTGTGTTAAACTGACTTGAAACAGTTTTATTTTGTTTCAACTCAGTATTTTCATTTTGAAAGAACATTAATTGTGTAACTAGGAAGTGGATTTCCCCTTCCCATCATGCTTTGCACAGGGCAGGATAAGGATAGTAAATCTTGAGATAAAAGGTCATTTTAGGCATCTTTATTAAGATGATAAAACTGGGAGACTTGTTCATGTTTAAAGCATGTGTTGGTCTTTTGGGGGGTTACCATTGTGGTAAAGTGTATAGCATGTGCTTGGGGACCTGCTAACATGAAGCAAAGTTGTGTTAATAATAATAATAATAAAAATACTAATACTTTGGGTATGCCATGTATGTATCAAAACCATTTAATATTATGCATATCAAGTTGGCTAATGCCTAAATTTAAGTAATTCAAACATATCTTTGTTTTTTTCCAGTGTAGAAGGATGTCTTCCTATTAATTTATTTTTCGGTTAAATGTTTTAGTTTGAGTTTAACAAGCATAAAATGTATCAATTTCATTCCAACTATATTTGATCAAATTGAGTTGACCCAACTCAATTAAATTGAATCACATTAATTTCTTTTTTTATTTATAGTTGGGGCTACACATATTTATTGGATCGAAATCCTGCCTTCAGTTAAATCGAGTTCATCCAATGAATAATGTTTTTTGAGTATAGTGGAAAAGCGGCTGTAATGTATTCCTTTTTTATTAACTTTCATGTACATTTAATAACATGCCATTGTGTAAAATTTTATTTAAAATGAACCTTTTACTGATATGATAACACACGCGAGTGTGTGGAGTCTCTGTCCAGTCCGAGGTTTTCGCGAAGCTCTCTTCATTTCGGAAACACAACTGCATGAAATATACAGTATAACACTCTGCATGTGTTTTTTTTTTGTTTTTTTTTTATATTGTGTTACAAACATCTTACATATTGTGCCTTTAAGTGTAACTAGCTGTGTAACAGACTCTATCTGTAACATGTATAACAGTAGATGCTTGTTACATCTACATACTTACAATCTATAATTACAGGCTGTTCCATAACTTAGTTACAAAAATACATTTTATTTCTTGTAAGTGCAATGGCTAATAATTAGGTAATTACTCTGTATTATGACACCTTAAAATAAAGTTTTACCTCATATCATATCCAGTGATCTAAGGTCTTATCTTATAGTCTGCCGCATCATTCATATCCACAATGGTGGGTGAACTGTGTGTGCATATGTGAAGTTTAATACTTAGGGTTAGAGGTTTGCTGTCAGTTGCCTCTCCCCTAACAAGGCAGAGGAGAACAGATGCAGCTCTGCAGTTGGCTGAGAATAACAAAACAACACACTGTCACAGCAGAACGACTGTTATGAGGAAGGAAGTGGAAAAAATATGGTGTGTCCTCAGCTTAAACTTGTCGTCAGGTTCAGTGAGCGCCACGCTGTCACTAACAAAGAGTGAGATAGATGTGCCCAAATACATACCCCAAACTCACATAGCGAGGAAAGGTGAAAAGCGAAAGAGAGAGAAACTGCTTTTGAATTTCAGCAGAATGGCTTCGAAGATTACCTGTCCTTTCTTGACTATATCTTCTTTTTATTGTGTGCTGACAGTGAAGCTGCATTCAGGCGCTCAGAGACCCTACGTAGTGTTCACATACTCAGCAGGGGATTTCTGTAGGAGTATACATCACGTGACTAACTTTGTTAATTCATACTTTCACATATACTTTCACTTGTATGTGTACATCCACCTTAGAAGTGTTTATTCAGCAGCTGTGCATTAGTATAAAACCAGAAGGTGCACCAGATATGAGTCATTATCACAACCATGTGTTGAAATATTTCAGAAGACGCATACATAACACAAATTAACCAAGTCATATTTCATTCACATACCCGACACAAGATTATTATTAATGGTTAAAAAAGAACTTCTATATGCTTTATTATTCTAATTATTATAGTTAAAGTGCCCCTATTGTGGGTTATGAAAGGAGACTGTTTTGGTTGTTGGACCCAACAACAGGTAAACGTGAATGCAAGATGAAAAATCACTTTCATTGTCTTATTATACACATTTATTTTTACCTTAATTTCTCACCGACAATTTGCTTAACAGTTAATTTTTCCAAAAAAAAAAAGCTTTGTGTGACTCTAGGCCACGACTGCCTAGATGTTATAACTTAATTATTAGATACAGAGCATTTGTGGAGATATTTACGAGATATCGATGTAGTGCTGGTAGGCCTGAAGCCGTGACCTTTGCATGACCCTGTCAGAAAGTAGGTCACACCCATTAATGCTTATAAGACAGGTGTTTAAAAGCGGTCGTTCACACACTAGACCTCTTCCGTGAGTGTTTATTCTGTAAATAAAATATACAATTTGATTTCAGTACATCTTTTAGTACGTATTTTTCTGACATTTCTAAAACCTTCTTATTTAACTTGTTCAGTCTGTCAACCAGCAGCTTTACTGGATGGACAGTGTTTTGATAACCAGACATAAGTGCGTGTTGCTGTGACAGTTGTTATTTCCAGCCATGACATTTTGTTCTTGTAAAGAGTGAACAGGGGCAAATATACCTGCCATACAAAATGTATGAAAAACGATTTAAAAACCGGTTTACCTTGAGGGATAAAGCCGAGTGATTTTTTTTCACAAGCGTTCCTAAGGGAGATGACAGGCAGTGTGAGCAAACGGCAGCTAAATACAGATGCGCTTTCTTTGTTTCAGGATGCTCAAATCTGTTTCTTTTGGTCTTGTTGCTCTGATTCGCTCTCTCTCACTCTCTCTCTCTCTCTCTCTCTCTCCCTCTCTCACTCTCTCTCCCTCTCTCTGAGCACTGGTTGACCTCTAATGGAGAAAGATCTTGTGCCGTCTGTGATATTTTTAACATTGGAGATGTTGAAGTGGCCTGTAATCTGAGAATTTTTAAGCATTATTATTTTGTCTTGTTTTGAG
>JAUMHQ010000081.1:20572521-20582947 GCA_032361165.1 Enteromius paludinosus
TTTTTGTTATTAAAATTGAAGTTCCTGTTTCAAAGTTTACAGATAGATGGCTAATGTGTGTGCCATTGATATGTTCATTGTCCATGTGAACTGTTTAATAAAGCACTTTTTTGCGCCTCTTAATTAGTTTAGTTTTTTATATAAATGATTCAATAAATCCCGTACTGTGCCATTCATACCAAGGTATTACCGTACCATGAAATTTTGATACTGTTACATCCCTAATATGTATATATATATATATATATATATATATATATGTGTGTTTTTTTACACCACAATTATCAATAATTGCATGCTTAAGGCTAGTATTGGGATACACTTTTTGATGAAATTTGAGAATAAAATAGGTTCACTCTGTTTCAGAAAGATTTATCCACTTGGAGGAACTATTCAGCAATTAAAAGAATAATAGTTCTCTGTCTCTTGCTGTCTGTGTTCTTTGCTAACTCTCTTTCTCTCAGCGTGTGTCTCTCTGCAGCTGCTCTGTGGTTTCCTCCAGCTGAACAGCCTTTTGGGTTCTTTACAATCTGCCCCCCAGCTGCCTCAATTAGAGTCACGATCCTATGGGCCGTCCCGTTCCAAGGACAGAGCCGTCTCTCTCTCTTTCTAACCAGCAGATGGTTAATGATTCATGGATGGGGTTGGTAGCTGTGCGCACGTGTTTAGGTGAGTGTAGCATTTCTGAGGACGTTCCAAGGTGTGTTTTTGTGCGTGTGAATACTCTGAGTGGGGGATGGGAGGTTGAGGTCACTTCAGCTCAAAATAACATGTTTTCGTGTTTCTAATCTCTAAATGTTGACATAGCTGGAATCATTTGTAACACTGATTCTCCAAATTTCCCAAAATGCCTTTCTACTTCTTTGTCATTAATCCATTCACACAACTCCATTCATTCAGGTGCTTCATTTGTTGTAAAAAACCTGTATACACATCACATATTAGTTGTATTGTAATATTTTTTGTTCATGTTTTTGTCAATTGGTAATAAAGTTTACAGTGGAAACCTAGCTTTTGCTTACTTCCTGTTGCCCACAATATGTGGAAGTGTCTTGATCATTGGGGGATCTGAGGGAGATGCTACACTTCAGCAATGTGGCCATTGTCAGTGATTATGTTTGTAGATTGGTGTGTGTGTGTGTGTGTGTGTGTGTGTGTGTGCACCTCCTCCAATCCTCTCTGGTCTCCTCCTCCTAAAAACAGAAATACAATAGCCCCTATGAGAGAAAAAGAGAAGTGCCCACATTGTGTACAGCCAACTTTCCTTGTGGATTTGGAAACAAAGAGAAGATGGAGAGAGACAATAGAGACAGTCAGTGTAGTCAAACATGGTGACACACCTTTGGAGCAGAAAAGAGAGATAAAATCAAATGGCTCATTTACATGAAAGGCCCATGGACATTACAGCTTCTGTCTGCATATGAAAATTACACTCTGACTGTCAGAGGATTCAGGCTGCATTATGGAAAATAAAGGCATAGTTCAATTCAAAATGCTCTCTGCAATAGCTAATTACCTACTCTGCTACCCATGTGGCTCTACATTTCTGCAAAACTCAAAAATCATACTTGTATGTACAAATAATTTTAGTTTCCAGTTGAACTGAACACTAAAGGCAGTAGAACTCTTTACTTTTATGCCTTTTTACACAAATTATTATTTACAGGTCTACAATTCCCATCAGGAAAATAACAATTTTAACATGCAGTTAGACCTGAAAAAGTGATATTTTTGGATGTTAGTGTTACGCATACAGCTGTGTGGGTTTTCAGATGCAGGGGTTTTCTTGGTAGCTCATGCAATATGACGTTGCATGTGAGGTGAAGCATTACAGTATGAATCCCAAATATAGTTCAACACAACAGCTCAAACCTGTAAATAACAAAGTTAAAATAGTCAAGTCACTTTTATTTATGTAGCGTTTTTAACCATACAGATTGTAGCAAAGCACTGAACATTATCAAAGAACAGAGTGATGGTAATGTATAATGACAATACAGTCTCATATAAAAACGTACCCTGACTACATTGGTCCAAAGTGCAAAACGTAGAGGGGTTACAATAACGGCCCTTGAATTGTGTGACTGTTACGTTTTTTGTCACAGTTTCATCAGTGACAGGCATCAGCTGTGATCTACGCACGGATAACTCATTTGATATAAAATGTATACTTTCATTGTAGCACCTAGCCCCACCTTTACCTTAAACCTACCCACTTCTGAACAATATAAAACACACACAGACAATATAAGCGCAGTCACAGGAATTTAATGCAAATACTGACCATAAGCAGTAAAAAAAACATTACCAACAAGCTGTGTTGCATTACAAGTTCTTTTAAAGCCATACGATGTCTTTATGCAAAGAAGAGAGTAAAATACAAGGTTTTAATCGCTGAAATTATCCCTCTCCGTTAATGCGTTCACATCTTATTCAAAAGACACTCTCGTCCTGTAGAATGACGCAAATCGAACACCAGACACAGAAGAGCCAATAAAATTTCACAACAGCACGACGCGATCGGTCACGAGACACGCAAGAGCAAATAGAATTTTACAACCAACGCTGACGTATGGTTTCTCCTGGCGGGCGGCATTTTTTAAATTTGCGCAAAGCAGCACAGATGAGTCGCGGGGCGGACGGAGAGATGGTGATCAATCCTTCTGCCTCGGAAGAATTAGAATAGTAATCCTTTTTAATAAATAATGTGGGTAGTTGTATCTGCTGGTTTATCTTGTGTTTTAGTAACGGATGGTAGGTTTAGGGGCAGGTGCTGGGTTACGTGCTCATAAATGTATTAATAAAGTCATATAAATACAACTGTTGTGACCGTTTACAGTGAAAAATCACACCCCAATACAATAATGGCAATATCATTACCCAATATTTGAATCCAAATCCGTGCGTGGATCACAGCTAAACCGTGACAAAAAACGTAACAGTCATACAATTTAAAGGCCGTTATTTTAACCCCTCTACGTTTTGCACTTTGGACCAATGTAGTCAGGGTACGTTTTTATATGAGACTGGGTTGCAACGTAAACTAACGGTAGTTTTGAAAATTATTATCCATTTTCAGGGGCGGACTTACCCATTAGGCAAAGGTAGGCACTGCCTTGGGCCCCAAATGCTTTTGACAAGATGCGCATTAAGCACGGACACGTGAATGGTTACGGTGTTTATTACCACGACCGTCTGCGTGTACTAGTTGAACGTGCTTCGTGTGTATCCTGCTTGTAGCAAACGAAAATACTATGCATCTGGAGCGCAAGGTGTCCCGAACTTTCCCAGTGCGCAAATCTCTCATTTTTATTCTAAACGCTGTTTTACAACAAAAACGCACTGGTGTTAACGGAGCGCGGTAAAGTTAGTTTTACATTTGATATTCGCCTATGCTGCTTTAGGGAGCGTCTGCAAATTTACATCTCAGTACTAAACGAAGTACAAATTTCTTCCAATTGCACCTAATTACATTGCAGAAACTGTCATTTAAATGACAAAACAGCAATGTCAAGCAAACCTAAATAACCTAAATGTGATTATAGTATGCAGTCTGTCATGTGATAAAATGATATTTCTGAAGAAAATTGTTATAAAAAATATTATTATCAACATTGGACATTAAATGTACACTAAATTACAGAAAGACCAAAGTATTACTTTAAGATGTCCTATTATCATTGAGCAAAATTTCATCAGAAAATTGTGTGTGACAAAGGAGAACGAAAACATCCCGAGATGAATTAATGTTGACTCTCTCGCTTCATGTGAAGTTACTGTTGAGCATTACTAATTATAATTTCATTTTCCCCCATCCCTGCCCCATGTGGCATTCAGATTTATTTCGAAAGTGCATTTGCATCTCATAGCGCTGCTCATGCAAAAAAAAAAATCAAAAAAACATCAAGCAACCAGAGCCTTTGTTTGACTGAAAGACACATTTTCTTGTCGATTAATCTACAGACTTCATTGTGTCCAGACCACCGCGGTTCAAAGCTAAGGATTTTGATGCCAGGCACGAATAAATGGCAAAGTTAAATAAAGTTATCCTTTTGATCCAAAACTAGAAGTGTTATGCTTTATCATTCACAGATGGGGATTAGAAGGCATGTGGTGTTTTTCTTACTTTTAATGGTGGATTCTGCTCTTGCATGCTTTCTGTTCGTTTACGCTAATGTCAGAAGAGGCCGGTCCTGCCTGAGTAAGGTCACTTTCAGCTGAGTTTGAGTCCCGCAGGTTCTTAGCCTTGACTTCTCTTATACCTCGCAGCAGTGTTTGCACATTCTGGGCAGGTATGGGACTTTGTTGGTTTTCCATTTCTGCTGAAACTGTCAGTGCTTTTTGGAGAGATGGGGAAAGAATGTGCTCTTAATTTGTGTACAGTAAGGCCATAAGGGTCAAAAAGTATAAGACTTGTTTCACGTTGGTTCTTTGTACAGACTAGAACAGGCTGTACCTTTTTTGTAGCAGGTTTTGCTTTTACTTTCTTGTCTGTCTGAGAAGGTTACATTTGCTGAGTCTTAACATTGTCAGGACTTATTTCTTAGTGTTGGGTCGCTCTTGGTGTCAGCTCTTATGTTCTTTGTATTCTTTGTTCAAAGGAACAGTTCTCTCAAAAATCAAAGCATTTGAAGGTAGGGTAGGCAGTTTCAGAGAGACTAGCATTAGCAAGCTAGCTTTGATGCAAAAAAAAAATAGCATAAAGCAAAATTCATAAAAACATGTACATCAAAATGCACACAGGCAGACACAGAGGCTAATCAGAGACTGGGAATAAGGCATGCAAGTGGTATGAATACTATTGTGCTTTGGTATTTTTTTTTTTCTCCATTTACTTTAGGAATGAGAAACTTTAAAAGATTGTAAAAATTATTAAATTGGCTCAACTTTATGTGTGTCGTTCCAAACATGTATGGCATTCTTTCTGCTGTGGAACACAAAGAAGATATTGTTGTAGAAGATACATGTCTTAGTGTACAATAGAAGCCTGAAATTACCCTTTTAGTTGAATTATACCTTTAATATTTAAAACAAAAAGACAAATA
This sequence comes from Enteromius paludinosus, assembly GCA_032361165.1. Taxonomy (NCBI): domain Eukaryota; kingdom Metazoa; phylum Chordata; class Actinopteri; order Cypriniformes; family Cyprinidae; genus Enteromius; species Enteromius paludinosus. The sequence continues at coordinate 20,577,567 of JAUMHQ010000081.1, forward strand.
TTAAAGAGTTGGCTGAGCCATTTTTTGTCTCAATTTTTGTCTTAAAGAATTTATTTGCATTTTCATTCAGACCAACATGAAAATCAAGTTTTCCCAGGTCTACGGGCACAAATGGCCAGCAAAATACCAATGTTTCATTTTAGGTCTCGTTTTAAAAAACGACTCGTTTCCATTTGGATTAAGATATGATATTGTTTGCTGGTGTGGAAGCTAATTTCATTATTTTTATATATCGTTCTTGGTGTGAACAGGGCTTTACTCTCTCTTGGGTCTCATTCTCTAATACACTAGACCCCACATCTATAAACCACAGCGTGCTGTGCAACATATCCAGGGTTTTTCAGTCAGATTTGCATTCTTGCACTCTTTATGAATCAAGAAGTATTTTCTGTAGCCTTATGTTTAAACCAAGCTTGATAGTATGTTCTAAGGGCATAGTTTAACATGCATTTGCAGTCTTGACATCCAGGTTGCTATTCTCGCCTTTTTAAGGTTAACTTGGACTGCTCCCATCTGATAGAAGTTGTGAAGGAGGTCAAGATGTTGGAAATCAACAATGTCAGATCATCTTGAGAATCCGGTAGTCAGACCGACAGCAGAATGGGTCCTCGCCAGTACTCTCAGCCACCCTCCTTTTCCTCATTCTCGTTTCAGTGCCAGGTAGCTCATGGCACGGCATAACGCTGTGTGAGCTCCATCTGTTTGGCGCACGGCTGGTGACAAACTGCGAGAGAGGAGGCCCAATCAGTCGCTGTGGGTTGCATTGTGGTGGAACCAATCGGCACCTTCCCACACGGCCCAAAGAGAAAGCCCCCCGGGAAACCCTGCAACACGCCCAGCCCACAACCTAGCACACAATTTGTGCTCCGCCAAATATGGAGCTAACTTCTACCAACCCTTTACTTCACCCAGGATCGGTACAAAACAAAAAATGAGGGCAGCAGAAAATGGAAATAAAAATGAGGGATTTGAGATTATATATATATATATATATATATATATTACACATTTTGTAATTTTGTTGACCATTTTATTGTGCATAATTATTTAATTTATTTTTCACACACACTTAAAGTGTGTGTGTGTGTGTGTGTGTATAATGCTCCTAATATGCCCTTCTTTTTGTTTTGTTTCCATGATCACTGTGAAGTACTTTTGAATGAAAAACTGCTGCATTAAGATTTGTAAAAATTCCTTTTGTGTTTCACAGAAAAAAAGCAAAACAAAACTTGAGTTTAAAAAGGGCATGGGGGTGGATAAATAGACATAATTTTCAGCATTTGCCATCATTTTAGACAAGATGTTTCTTAAAACTCTGAATTAGACCCACTGTTGCAGTGAATTTAGTTCTGATCTTGTCAAGTCGAGGCTTAGTTGGGTTCTGTATCTGGGTTCACTAATGACCAAAAACCCTTCACAACAGCTCAGTTGCTAAGAGAAGGCCTACTGTCCTACTGTCACCTCTGCTTTTGACAACAAAAGACAACATTAGCTCAATTTTTGTTGAGTTTTCCCTTCTCTTTGTGTCGTATCTGACTGACTTAAAGCAGTTTAAGATGAATAAGTAATTATGTTGTCAAAACAGGCCTTTTTTCTTGAACTGCACTGTTTCTGTCTACTTTTCTCTATAAACTCATCATTTTGGTAATTAGCATAATTCGTATTACTCCAAACACGCACATATCCTTGCATTGTTCTCATTACAGAGCCAGAGCCCTTTAATGTGTGAGATCACCGCTCTGATGTGTGGAGAAACAATTAGCTGTGATCCGCTCCAGTCTCCATTCAGTAATGGGCATGCAGATTTGATTGGCAGAGTAAAAGCAAGAATAATGTGTTCGGAGAGGAAATGAGTAAACATAAGAGGACAGAGATGGAGGGTAGACAAGGAGGTGGAGACGAAGTGTCTGGGCAAATAGAGTCAAGCTGTGATGACGGTTTTTATAAACGGTTTGTCATTAGACTGTAACATCTTGATGATTGTTGTTTTTTTCTTTCATCAGTTTAAGCTCAAACTGCAATTTTAGTTGAGTTTGTTTACACATGCTGAAGCTCAGTGTTGGTCACTGAACCTAACAGCTCAGGACAATGCACCAACTGTTTGCCTGCAAAAACTCTTCATTGCTTGTTCTGTATTTTGTCTGTGTCTATTCTGGTATATATACATTTATTATATATTTTTTATTTATTTATTTAGAATTTAATAACTTTTAGTGAAAACTAACTTTGCATCTGATTTCTTTTACCTTGGCACTTGACAATTCAGCTATGTCTCAGCAGAAAACACACAATATACTCAAAAATGTATACCATTTGACAGATTGTTATATCACCCACCCAAGTCCCAGGTAAGAAAACATGAGCTAAACATCATAGCCTTCAGCGACTGTGACTGTGAGTTACTGTAATGTGCGAGGAAGTAGATTAGTCCACTGTTTAACAAAACCATGGCAACAGCCTGCAAATAGCCCTCACGCTGATCTGTCGATTGACTTGCTAAGTTCAGCATGTGGTGGAAAAATGAAGTGTGTTACACACCGCCCTGCCAACCCGGTTCACCCCTGCCAGAACAATCTAAGAGCTCGGTTCCCCTGAGTTCATTTTCCTGGAGGCATTTTCGTCTCAGCGAGGTGGATGTCGGCAGGTGAAACAATCAGCGTTTGGTGGATGGACAGGATTTAAATGAGATGACAAAGCAATTCTTCACTTTCTTCCTGCGAGCTGTCTAAATGAGTGGAGTCATAGCCTTTCTGCAAAAATGACACATTCGAGAGCAGGGTCAAAGGTTAGTGTCTTTTTTTTTTTTACCCCAAGAACTGTTTATCTTAAAAGATAAACATATTATGTCTGTAATCGTATAAACATATTTCAAGTCCAGCAGGACTGACAGGGAAAAAATATCTGGGACCAAAGGTTATACTTTTTCATGAAGGATTATGAATGCAAATGCATTAATATTTCAAAGACAAATATAAATGATAATGTATATAAATAATATTTAATAAGTCAAGTAGGCTTTTATTGTCATTTCAATAAGTATTTAACATAATAGAGAGTATATCATGTTGTATGTACTATACATTTTTTAATGGAATATTATTAATATGTGCATTCATATGCAGATTTGATTGGCAGAGTAAAAGCAAGAATAATGTGTTCGGAAAGGAAATAAGTAAACACAAGAGGACAGAGACGGAGGGTAGACAAAGAGGTGGAGACGAATCTCCAACTGGCTAATTCGTTTGAATTTGTACGAATGACCTACACCTAACCCTGTCACAGGGTTTTCGACAAATCGTACAAAATCATACGAGTGAGGTCGTACAAATTGGCACAAATTTGGCACCTCGTACGAATACGTACGAATTGGTCGTGAGACTGTGTTGAAGTGTCTGGGCAAACAGAGTCAAGCTGTGATGACGGATTTTATAAACGGTTTGCCATTAGACTGTAACATCTTGATTATTGTTGTTTTTTCTTTCATCAGTTTTAGCTCAAACTGCAAGTTTAGTTTGTTTACACATGGTGAAGCTCAGTGTTGGTCACTGAACCTTACAGCTCAGGACAATGCACTGTTTGCACCAACATATTTTTTAAACCACAAATAAAAACTATATAAATAGTACAGTTTATATGTGTATGTGGGTTATGTGTAATGCTAATGTTCAAAAGCATCAGGTTTTAAATTTCCCAGCATATTAATATTGTTTTAAAGTCATAACTTGATATTCTTCAAGTAACTGTGCCAAAAATTATGCCTTATTATCACTTTATCATCCATATACAAGCTCCATTTGCACTATTTGTCTACATTTGCACTACTATGTCTGGTTTACACTTAATGTCATGTGCCCTTACTTGTATATTGTTTATTTTATTTGATTTTTTGTTATATGTATAATTGTATTTATTACATTTTTTACTTGCATTTTTTAAAACTCTTTTTGTATTTAATGTTTATCTGTTATCCAGCAAGGGTCTGAGATTAACGCAATTTCAATCCTCTGTATGTCCTGTACATGTGGCAGAATTGACAAATACAGCTGACTATGACTTTGATTTATAAATGGAAACTCTGGAAATTTGTGTAAAGTTTTATAAAATGTGTCACAGTTTTACTGCCTTACTGCAGTAATATGTACTTGTTAGTAAGTATTTTGTGTCTCGCTAAAAAGTGCACCAAGCTAAGTTTATGCCGTAAGACCATTTTCACTAAAGCAACTCATTACTTAAAATTCACAGAACATGCACATTGACCCTTTTTTGTTATTATTATTACTTATTATTTACTTCTATTCTGGAGAAAGTTTTTTTTTTTTTTTTTTTTTTTGTGCGAATTGTATTCTTTTTTTTGACACATCTGAGATGTTAATTTTAGGTGTAAAATCTTGTCTGTATTGACCACTTGTGATCATATTTTTTGTGACGAATGAAAACAGACCAGGAGCTTTATTTTTAATAAAAGTAAAAAGGGTCATTGTGGATTTCTTGTAAACAACAGTGAAATACTGAACTCCACTCCAAAGCGCCAGCTGGGAAAGCCACCTGTTTCAAAACATGTTTTCTTTTTAAATCTGCACCCAGTTAGTAATTTTAGAATGTGTTATGCCTCAGTGAGTACTATGTTGAGAACTTTACAGCAACATAAATAATACAAAATGCTTAGAAAAGATCTCGCACAGGACTGGCGAAGCCTCACACTTCTCACACCATTTGTTTTTGGCAGGTTGGCACCTTGGTGATGCGTAGGACAACCATTATGGCACATTAATTGGCTGCTCGTCGTGACATCGACTTGGCTGCTACCCAGAGAGAGAGCCAAAACACCCACACGATTTCTCCAATCAAACACGGAGCATGCTGAAGATTGGCTGAGAATTATTTCATTAAAGTCATAATCCCTTCCGAAGCATCTAGGAGGTCAGTTCTATGAGCATGTTGTCATTTTTGCAAGCATTTTAAGGTTACTAAACCTCCGTTACTAATTCAGGTTCATTGAAAATATAAAAAAATGCCTACATTTCTAAAAAACTGCAATGCACTTCATTGCACTTTGCAGATGGCACATCCACAAGAGGCACTATAAGCAAATGAATTATTTTTTTTCTCTGCATTGCAGATGCAGGTTTATTAAGCAGCACAGTGTCATGAAAAGCATTCATGTGGTTACCAAATGTTTGCAAAATTATATTAGGCTGTTTGTAGCACGTTTCATTGAAAATTCAAAGAGAAACGTCTAGGTAACTGTCGTAACCCACGTTCCCTGAAGGAGGGAACGAAGACGTTACATATGGGATCTCGCAAGAGAGACCAATCGTCTTCGAGTCTTTGAAAAAGGCCAATGAATATTGGCGTGCAATAATCACAGCCAGGTGCATCTC
>JAUMHQ010000082.1:12496-24038 GCA_032361165.1 Enteromius paludinosus
CTACGACCGGAGTCGATCTCTTTGGGATAGGTGCAGCGGGACCTCTGGGACATAAATGTCACCCAAGGGTTCAGGAAACTGGGATCAGGCCACGGGACGTCATGCTCGATGGGCTCGGGTGGTTCGGGCCATGGTAATTTGGGACTGAATTTTTGGAACCGACTGAATTTCACACAGCACCTCAGGCCATGACACGGGGTGAGGTCCCGTTAATTGCGGCTTTGGTACCGCGAGGACCGGCAACAAGTCTCCTGGCGGAGTAACCGGGACAGACAGGACGCTACACAGTTCCTCACACCGTGCTACGGGGCTAGGACCTGTCAATTGCGGACTGGGTACCGCGAGAATTCGTAACTGCACTACTGTCTGTATAACCGGGACTGTCTGGACCTTGCACTGCTCCTCCACTCTTGACACAGGGATGGGACCCGTTTCTGGCGGATTAGGTTCAGCGAGGATTTTAGACAGCTCCTCATGCTGCGTAACTGGGACTGATTCGACTAAACACGTCCCCTCTTGCAGTGACACGGGATTGAGACCCGTCACCTGTTGGTCTGACACCACAAGGGTGGACAACAGCTCTCCTGGCTGCACAACTGGAACCGACTGGGTTTTGAACAGCAATCCTGGCTCTGTAACCAGACCAGACTGGACACCACACAGTCCCTCTCGCTGTGATATGGGTATTGACTGGGCTGAACATGAACCCTCTCTAATTCCTTCCTAATGATGTGGTAATTCTTTATTAATTACTCATGGGTTCCCAGTGTTTCAGCTAAAATTGTGTTGTAACGCAAGCATTACTGAACATGTTTAGAGTAAAATATTACTGAAACCTGATTAGTAATGCCTTACACTACTGCTTTACAGCAAAATCAGTAATTTATTACTGTTTTAATTCGTTACTCCCAACCAGAGTATGTGAGCGGAGTGGAGCGTCAAGAATTTCCGCTCCGTGCTCAGAGCATTTCATGATCACTCCGCTCCGGGTTTACCATTTCCCGCTCCTCACTCCCTCCCCGCTCCCTCCTTACTTGATCCTCGCTCCATGTTCGCTCCATGAAAAAATGTCTCTAATTAACGCTCAACTGTAACTTTTCATTATTTATTTATTTTTATATCAAACCTCTGTGCATTCAGTGAAAAACAAATACACAATACTCTGAGAAAAACATCAATGTGCTTTAGTAGCTATATGAGCCCAAGCCAAATATATATTGGCTATCGTTTAGCTCATTTTTTAACAAAAGGAAATACAAATGCTGGATGTGGCTAGATTAAATAAATAACCAGAAGAAACAAGTAGCCAAATGAAAAAAAATGCATGTAGGCTATTGCCTTTTCTTAACTTAATCACCTCCCCGCACTTGCGTTCTCCTTTAGTCGTCGTTTAAGATACATTTGTATTTTTTATTAACCTTCTTTACGATAGTAGTATTTCAGAAATTCCGTCATTCTGTCAGTCGTGCTTAACTGTGCTTTATGCAACATGAATCTACTGCAGTTGTATTATGGGCTGGAGCGGTAGTGGAGCGCTCTCGGAGCGAGAGAAAATCGCGACGCTCCGACTTTCAACAAAATCCGCTCCAAGCTCCAGGCAAAATCATGCCGCTCCACTCCTCTTTCTGCCACAGGTGTTGCTCATTTCAACGCCTTTATAAACCAGGACTTCGAGCAAGATAGACGCAAAGTCTTGTTTGCTCCCGTGACAATTCTAAGCATTCTGTCCATTGGTTGTTTGATCTGTCGTGTATTACCTTGGACTGTTTACCCGATTACGATTGTTCTCTGCCTACCCTGACTTTCTGCCTGGATTACGACCTGATTACCCTGTTCGCTGTGTATCGACCTTGCCTGATCACTTTAATTAAAAGCCTGCAAATGGATCCGACTAACTCTGACCCATCATTACAGTATGTGTGTAACGCTCACTCTTCAATGCGACAATGAAGACTGTAGACAATGGTAAAGTTGAAACTCAAATGGTTTTATTAAACATAACTCAGGTAACATCAAAAGCAAATGGCAGGACAGGTGAACATAAATCAAAGGGACCTTCACAGTTCACACCGGATATACAACAGTCTCTTATGATGGCAATCTCCTGATCGCTTGACTAAAGTCCACCTCTGCACTCTCCTTTAAAGGTTCCTGTGGAAAGCCGTGAGTATCTGTAGTTCTTAGTAAAGCGATCTCCTTCTCGCTTACAAAGTAGCATGGCTCTATGAAGACAGGTGAGAGAACATGATTAACATGACAGGTAATCTTAGCGAGTGGAATACCTCACATGATGTGAGCGCTTGTCCTTCCTCTCTTGGTGCTCCGTGCTCGTTGGTGCTGTGCCAATTAAAAGCTTGGCATGACATTAGATCCTTGGAAACGTGACTTGGGATCACCATGAAGGCTGGAGCATAAGAGAGAGTGAAAAGGGTTGTTACCTTGAGCTCAGCCGTCTTCTCTCTGGTGAGTTCAGCTTTTAAGCATGGTGCTTGATTGCACACAGGTGTCATCAGTTGTTAATTGGGTCACAGAAGTGTGAGAAGACGGCTGAGCTAGGATCAGTAGACTGAGATCGTGTGACAATGTGCTTATAAAACCTTATAAATCATAATTTTGAAAATGTTTTGTAACAGATGTGGGTTAGTGCGGTCATTCATACATATTAAACTTAGTAAAATGAATGAGATAAAGACTATACACACTGCATTTAAACAAAAAAGGCATTTTGATTGGTAATCACAGTCATACGTCATTGCATGACGACAGACGCAATATGACACTGTCATTATTTTTACACCTTCTAGAGGGCGCATACCTTTAAAACGTAAATAAAGGTCATAATAAGGTACTTGCACAAACGACCTATAGAGTCGTTTGTTGTTGGAGGACAGGCTCTTTACAAACCACAACAGGTTTTCAATACTTAGTAGTAGTGTACTGCAGTGTAAAGGCTGACTGGTGAGGATTAGACAGATGTCTTCTCGGTAACACTTTATAATAACTACACACTATGAATCATTAGTTAAGCATTAGTAAATGCTCAATTAATTATTTATAAACCATTGTTTCAACATTAATATGCATTAGTAAATAGTTTACAAGTGCATCCATAAATGCCTTGTTCTTGACCATATATATATATTTTTAATAATTGTATTTTCATACTTTATTAATTATCAATTTATCATTTCTATTATTTATTACATTATTTACAAACCAGTTATTAAGGAGTTGTCAGTGTTTAATAAGATCATTTGTAAAGTAAGTAAATGATTAATAAATTAGTTAAATGTACGTTAATAAATCTTTTGATAATAAATCACATGATAATAGTTGCTCTGTGTTAACAAATGCTATATTAACACATGTTCCTTTATTTATTAAGGAGATGCAAAAACTCATTTATCTTCCAAACTAACTTCCAAACCAAACACAACACAGAGGGATACAGAATACACAAGTATTTTTCAAGATGCAAAAAAATAAAACTGTGCACATCTGTACACTTGATAAATGAAAAACAAACCTCTTCAATATCGTATGTACAGTTGGACAGTTTCATTTTCTTTTTTTTCTGTATTCTTGAAATGAATACAGTAGTTCTTCATCCCTCTGTGTTGTGCTTGCTTATTTGTTCTGTTAAGAAGATAACTGAGCCTTTAAATCTCCTTTGTAAATTTAGATATGCTTTTAAATAAAAAACAAGGCATTTATAGCTGTATTTATGAACTGCTTACTAATGACTATTAATGTTGGAATAATGCTTTATAAAGGATAAACTGACTTTTTACTAATGCTTTACTAATGATTCATAGCGTATAGTAATTAAAATGTTACCATATTCTCTGACACAGAGATGCTAAGGGATAGTAGTACAATGTTGACATTTCAATAATTTATAAGTGATTAAAATATTACTATACTATATTAATATATAATAATATGTTAACTAGTAACTTATTAACCATTTACAGGGCTATGTTTGATTATTTTATGATATGCTATTATTTAAAGATAGATTTGTACATTTAGTATATTATTATTATTATTATTATAGTGATGTTATAGTCATGTTTTGTAAATGATTAGTTAATGTAAATGATTTATAACTCCATCTACAAAATATAGATAAACATATTAACACATCGATTATAAATCATTTATGAACAAATAGTTGTTTTGTAAATGATCAGTTCATCATTAACTAATCACGTATAAATGCCGAATAAGTGTTACCGAAAATCACATTTAGTGATGAATCAATAGGACTGAATCAGATCACATTTCTTAATTAAGAAATTTTTATTTATTAATTAATTTGAAATTATTAAATTAGCATTTTTAGGAGAAATATGCTTGATAATTTTAATGAAAATATATGCTATTTTACACAAATGGAAATACACAGGTAGGCTAGCCTATATTGACCTGTTGATTTTATATTAGAAATTAATAATGCAATTAGTCATTCAAAGTGTGCTAAGAGAATACCTGTGTTGTGTAACCTCTGAATTTCTTCGAGATTTAGCCAACCTGATCTCACAGAATTGTGTGAAATAACCACGTATTCTTAATGCAAAATTCTGTGTAAGTATCACGTAATCATCGAAAATTCGGTGATGGGCTCACGTAAAAGATTATAATGTAAGTCAGTGACAGGCATCAGCCCTGATCCACGGACAGATTTGAATTTAAATATTGAGTAATGATATTTCCATTATTGCATATGTACTGGGGTGTGACTTTTCACTTTAAACAGTTTTATTTATATTAATTTTATTAATACATTTATGAGCACGTAACCCAACACCTGCCCCTAAACCTACCATCAGTTAATAGAACACAAAATAAACAGGCAGATACAACTACCAACATTATTTATGAAAAAGGATTAATATTCGAATTATTCCGACTCCGAGGCAAAAGGATTGCGCACCATCTCTCTGTGCGCCATGACTCATCGCTGCTCTGCGCAAATTTAAAAAATACCTCCTGGAGAATCCTTATGTCAGCCTTGGTTGTAAAACTCTATTAGCTCTCGCATGTCTCGTGACCGATCGCGTCATGCTGTAGTGAGATGTTATTGGCTCTTGTGTGTCTTGTGATCGATTGCATCATTCTACAGGACGAGAGTGTGAGTTAACACGTTAACAGAGAGGGTTAATTTCAGCGATTAAAACCTACTGTGTCCGAAATCGCATACTGCTTAATTAGGCACTACATTTAAAATTGAACGTACTACTCGACTGTTAAAACAGTACGTTCTATACAGTATGAATGTGGGTGGTATGAATGGAATTCAGACGTGCTACATCCGCCTTATTGATGTTGTCACGTGTCACGCGTGGTCACAACAGAGTGACAAATTAAACTTTCAATAAGTCATCCGTTTGTGTTAAACAAGTGTAATTTAATCACAATAAAAAAAAATTTCCAGAGGTACATACACTTGAAATGAGCTGCGTCTCAACTATCTGAAATTTTTAGAATATGACGCCTCCTCTCCCGGAGCCTCATGGGATAGGAAAGTGTCCATGTTATGCCTACTATAGAGTTCGGCCGGAAGCAGTAGGTCATCCGGGTACTTCTTACCTACTGAATTTTGAATGCTATGAATTCGGACATACTACTCGCCTCGCATGCTGTTTTTCGCGTACATAGGGGAAGTAAGCGATTTCGGATGCAGCACTTGTATTTTACTCTATTCTTCACATAAAGACATCTCATGGCTTCGGAAGGACTTGAAAGACAACAACTTGTTTGTAATGTTTTTCTACTGCTTATTGTCAGTTTTTTTGCAATAAATACCTGTAACTGTGCTTATATTGTCTCTGTGTTTTTTATATTGTTCAGAAGTGGGTATGGTTTAGGGTAAAGGTGGGGCTAGGTGCTAAAGTATAAATATAAATGAAAGTATAAATTTAATATCAAATGAATGCGTGAGTGGATCACGGCTGATGCCTGTCACTGAATTACATTGTAATCTTTTACATGGTAGTATCACGGAATTTTCGGTGATTACGTGATACTAACACGGAATTATGCGTTAACAGTTCGTGGTTATTTCACGCAATTCTGTGAGATCAGGTTGGCCCGTTTAGCACATGACTTTTTCCTGTCGTATAGAACAGAATCACACCAAAGAAAGTGCATTGGGATTTTTCTGTAGGAAGTGAGTCTCCACCCATGTTTAAGACAGTGACAGCTTTAATCCCGTTGTGTGTGTGTGTGTGTGAGAGAGAGTCGAAGGGAAGCGCTGCTGCTGACGCAGTCCGTCACAGTGACGTGGTATTGTTGCGGTCTGGGATTTTTCGTGCTATTCCTGCAATGACGAAACACAAGAATTCACAGGAGAATTTGCCTTCAGGTCCGTCAGATCCGGATATGTCTGATATCAAATGTCAGAAAGGTGTTAGATCTATAAACATATCATTAAATTCGCCCTAAAAATAAAGGGGCATTTTGCTGACGAGCACTTGCTTTTATTCACATAAGAGCAGAACTAAGTTAAAGAAACGTGAAATAACTTCTGCTACTTCTTGTTTTCACTTTTCCCCCCTCTCAAAATCACCGGAAACATAGGAGTGTCTTTTTCTTTTTCCACCTTTCCTTGATTTTTCGCAATGCATCACACGTAATAGGACTACAATTTGGGAGCAATAACAAGACAGCTCATGAAACTTTCCCTGGTTGAACAATCTCAATGGGTTTAAATAGGCTACTAGAATGCAGTAAATCAATGCAGCAAAATATTCGATACACCTAGAACCACAATGAAGTTTTACCTCAGTAAGTACAGATTTTGTCGTTTAGTAAATGGACTTTGGCAACTTCATGAATAGTACTTTAAGAGCTGTTTAAGATCAAATGCAGCAATGTATATGTTTAGTAGCCCGTGTGTTAGCAGCGTTTGTTAGAGAAGTGTTTATATTTCTTGCTATTAATCAATTCAATCTTTCGGCTTAGTTCTTGCAGTGCAGTGTTGTTTTATGCTGGCGGACGCCGCGCCGCTCCAGAACCAGAGGATGGAGCACGCCATGAGTTTAGCCAGAAAGATCCTGAGCGACCTTCCTGCGGCACACCGGGCGTGCGTTAAAACCGCGGTGAGAATGCGTGCTGGCTGAGTAGCCTACTTACTACAGGAGTTGTCCATTAAAACAGGGCAGGTGCAAACACTATAGATAATAACCAATATGTTCTTCACTCATAATTATGCATTAGTGAAGAATTAACCCATTCCTCACTAATTAATTATAAATTCTTATTAGACTGATCTTGTTGCTTTGATTACAAAGTCTTCTTTTTGTTTAGTTTAGATGACACAGTGGGTTGACAGTGTTTTGTTTCTGTTAGTATACTGTGATGATGAAAATGATGTTATTTGCAGGGTTTGACCCTCTCCAGTGAAGCAGAACACTTGGACTATTTATTGAGTGATCTCAGGATCCCTGCTCCACCGGTGCTCAAGTCAGAGGACCTCAGCATGGTAAACACTCTCTCACTTAGTAAAGTGTAGGCCGAAGCATGGTAAATCTATGTGACCCTGGACCACAAAACCAGTCATAACAGGTCCGTTTTTTGTTTAAATGTATACATCATACATCATTCATCTGAACGCTGAATAAATAATCGGTAACACTTTACAATAAGGTCCATTAGTTAACATTTAACTACATTAGTTAACATTAGTTAATACTTCTACAACATTGATTAATCTTAATGTTAATTTCAGCTTTTACTAATGCATTAATAAAATCACAAGTTGTGTTTATGTAACCCCCCCTGGGTCCGCTACCAATTACTTTACTACTCATCCTCGCTTGGAGGGGGTCTCAAACCCAAGACTCCAGCATGGGAGGCAGGTGCTATAAGGAGGCTAAAGGCCATGACCTCTAACATCAGTCACTAGAGCGCCTCTTTTTGAGATCAGGGGAGTGAGGTTTACTTGCACAGCACCTACTTGCTGGCCTCCGTTACACTTGTAAACATTAGTGAGCAAACATGAACTAACAATGAATGACTGTATTTTTATTAATTAACATTAACTAAGATTAATAAAGAGTGTAATACATGCAGTGTTCAATGTTTATTCATGTTAATTAATACATTAACTAATGATAACTAATGACACCTTTTTTAACGTGTTTCCAAATAATCTCTTCATTTATGATATGAAAATCTGGAATATGAGGGTGCAAAATGATCCACATATTGAGAAAATCACCTTTAAAGTTCTTGGCAAAAATTATGTTTTAATATATTTACAATCGGAAATGTCTAAAATATTTTCATGGAAGGTCTTTACTTAATGTCTTAATGTCTAAAAAAGTGGATAATTTTGACTCATACAATGTATTGTTGGCTGTTGCTACAAATATACCTGTTCTGCTTATGACTGCGTCTGTACACCAGAGTCACATACAGTACTATGCAAAAGTCTTAGGCCACTAGTATTTTCACCAAAAAAGTGGGTTATCTCTATCTTTATTAATATTGCGGTAGCATATCAGTTGGAAACATCAGTTTACATTTCCAAACATTATTTTTGTCATTAATTGTAATGTGAGATTATTGTCTCCACAAGGAGTCTGACAACAGCCTGTGCTCCACACAGAGATGTGATCTGGAATTACAGAAAGTAACAGAACAAACTGAGACAGACTAAATCCAGAAGAACTGTCTCCAAAATGTTTAAAAAAACTGGAAAGCTACTTGAAAAACTATGGGCTGTTTTACCAAAAGCTGTAATACCAAATATTTATTTGATTTAGTTAATATAAGTAAATAAAATCTATTAATTATTTATTTTTGAAAGTATCCTCATTTTACAGCATTTTTAGTGTCTTAAACTTTGAACAATACTCTAGCTTTCCAGGTAGGTTTTTTGAAGCACCTTAGAAACATTGCCACAGTTCTTCTGGATTTAGTCTGTCTCAGTTTGTTCTGTTGCTTCATGTCATTCCAAACAGACTGGATGATGATCAGATCTCTGTGTGGAGCACTGGCTGTTGTCAGACTCCTTGTGGAGACAATACTCTCACTGCATTATTACAATTAATGACACAAATATTGTTTGGAAATGTAAACTGATGTTTCCAACTGAAACGCTACCGCAAAAGATAGAAATAACCCACTTAAAACATTTTTTTTTGTTGGTGAAATTACTAGTGGTGTAAGACTTTTGCACAGTACTGTATATCATTGAAAAATTAAGATACATATGAAGCCATTAAAAGTAGGGATGTCCCGATCCCGATCGGCTGTTGTGTTTGCGCATTTTGTTTTCAGTAAACCCTGTCCTGTAATCAGCGGTAAATGCCATCAGGAGCGTGATTTCACATTGAGGCGTATATACTACACACAGACGTTTTTCACTGACAAGCTGTGCAAAACCATGTTCATTATCAGCGTGGATTTGCGCAGCTCGTCAGTATATATGGCTCAATGTGGAATCACGCACCTGATGGCATTTACCGCTGATTACATGACCGGCTTTACTGACAAAACGCGCAAACATATCGGCCGATCGGGATCGGGACATCCCTAATTAAAAGTACATGTAAATCCTAGATGAAGCACACTAGCATACTGAGCTTATATCTTCAGCACAGCTGTGTCAACTTTGTGTTTAAGTCAAATATTGGTCAATGGCTTCACCCCTACAACACAGGCTTTAAATATCTGTGACCATTTATGTTGTGACCAGGATGTGCGTTTAAGCTGTATTGTGGCTGGTCTGGAGCTACACTATGAACTTCTGCAGGACATCAAAGAGCTCTTGAGCTCCACAGAAGAGCTGACCCATCTGCTCGCTGACATCAGAGACCTGTCTGCTCTTGTCCAGGAGGTATTACTTCCAGACCTTTAACAGAAGCAAACAATACAAGAATACCCCATTGCTGTGATTTAGTTTTATCATCTGCTGTGCCCTCAGATGCAGGAGCTGGCTCAGATTCCCAGCAGAGTATCCCAGAAGGCCTTGTTCACTCCGCTCTCTCCACGGCTCAGCGGTGATTATCAAGTCCAAGTGGCCGTACATCTTTCTCTTCAGCAGCTGCGCAGTTTTACACAGGACGTCTTCCGCAGTCTGCGCCACATCGCTGCATCAAACTAGTAACCAGTTCTGGCTGTAGTTTCTGGGTGGAAATATAGTCACACTTGTTTTGGCTGTCCTTGTTAAGTTTAACTTGAACTTTAACTGGTTTTGTTTTTTTGTTTTGCTTTTTAATTAGTATTAATTATTATTATATACTATTTAAAGTATTTATTATTTATTTAATATATGACTTTTAAATATTTATTATTGTTTATTTCATTTTTATGATGTCATATTGACAGATTATGTACCCTGTGGGTGCTATTAAAGTTTATTTATTATTGATCAAATATTGTTTCTCTATTTTGTGAATAACTATTATTAAATGTGTGTTTTATACATACCTCCAACACTGCAGTCTTTTTAAACGCCTCTTTCTGCAGCGGACCACCTCTTCATCTTGAATTTGGACATGAGGGAAGTTTTTTAAACCCCTAAAATGTAAAACAGATTAAGGTGGTTAACAATTGGGGACAAAGTTTGACGTTTAAAAATCACCATTGAGCACAATGTTTGATTGATTTATTGAGGCATGTTTTAGAGGCTTTACCTCTTCAGTGTCCTTCTGACACTGTCTTTGATGGTCCTTTTTTCAGTTCTGCACAGTTTTGACACCTGAATAACACATGCTAATGTCAGCCGGGCAGTATTATGTGTGTCAGTGTACAAGCTTATCACTAACCCTTTAAAACTCTTTGTTCCAGCAATATTTCTCTATTAATACCCCCCACAATCTGTCTCTGTCTCTATAATAGTCTGAAACAGCTGACTTCAGGACAAATAGCTAAATAAATAGCCCAGAACATACATTAACATTAAACATTCATAAAATAATAAATTTTGCCCTACTGTTTGTACTGTTTAAGTTGTAATGCTGAATTGCACATCTGTACTATTTACACTACTTTAATTATTTATTATTTAATATAGTCACTTTAAATCATTTGTATTTCTAAGCTTTACTATAAATTTGGAAGTTTCAAAATAAATCTTCTACTTGAACATGACAAAGATATTCTATTCAGCGTGTAACAAGCCATTGCTCAATCAAAAATTAATGATTTTATTATTATTGATATTACATTATACAACAAATGGACTTGGTCAAAGATTTCCTGATGGAAATGTTATTTTTGAGAGGTTATTTTTTTGTTTTTGTTTTGTTTTTAAACAGGTACAAATGATGAAATGTTTACTGTATTATCCGTTATATTGTGTAATGAATCCTCTGAACACATGCTGAACTGCTAACGAAAACACAGATACATACAAGACCAAGTAGAAATGTCCTTCATTGTTTGTTTGTCCGCTGCTCTCCTGATAAGAGTCTCTCTCGTCTAATCATTCAAAAAGCAACAGTGTTCTCTCTGGGGTCCGTTCCAGAAAGCTTGGTTAACTTACCACTTGGTAAAACATAACCTCTGGGTTGATTGACCCCAAACCCGC
>JAUMHQ010000082.1:33208-44000 GCA_032361165.1 Enteromius paludinosus
GTAGGGCAATACCACATACAGTTTGTGCAGTATAAACATCATTACGTCTATGGAGAGTCCTCATAAATCACAAAAACAAACATGGGTGTGTGGGTGTATACATATAAGGTCAATAAGTATTTGATTAACCTGTGATTTTGCAAGTTCTCTTACTCCGAAATCATGGAGGGGTTTACAATTTTTAGCATAGGTGCATTTCCACTGTGAGAGACAGAATCTTAAAAGAAAATCCGGAAATCACACTGTATGATTGTTTTGCAATTACCAAGCAGCTTGATGAAAAAAGAACAACTGTTGGAACAAATGTCAGAAAATGTAAGAGGCTAATGATGACTGTCAATGTCCCTCTGAATTCGGCCCCACAGAAGATCTCTCCTTGTGGGATATCAATGATGCAAAGAATGGTGAAGAATCAGCCCAGAACCAGCTGGGACCATAATTTCTAAGGCTACTATCAGTAATACACTAAGAGGTCATGGTTTAAAATCTTGCGTCGCACTAAAGGTTCCCCTGCCTAAGTCAGCCCATGTCCAGGCCTGTCTGAAGTTTGCCAGGGGCCATCTGGATGCTCCAGAGAAGTTATGGGAGAAAGTCCTGTGGTCTGATGAGACCAAAGTAGAACTTTTTGGTCTTGACTCCATTCACAGTGTTTGGAGAAAGAAGAATGATGAGTATCATCCCAATAAAACCATACCTACAGTGAAGCATGGGGCAGGAAGCATCATTCTCTGGGGGTGTTTTTTTCTGCACACGGGACATTACAACCGCACTGTATTAAGAAGAGGATGAACAGGGCCATGTATTGTGACATATTGGGCAAAAACCTCCTTCCCTCAGTCAGAGCACTAAAGATGGGTCATGGCTGGGTCTTCCAACATGACCCAAAGCACACAGCCATGAAAACAAAGGAGTGGCTCCGTAATTGCACCTATGCTGAAAATTGTAGACCACTCCATGATTTCTAAGTAAGAGAGCTTGCAAAATCACAGGGTGATCAAGTCACAGGGTGACTGTATATATTGTGGCGGGAAGCCCTGAAGAGGATCAGCATCGCCCTGGCAACAAATGAGGAGCGCCTGGAGATCGTCAACATTGGCCAATTGGTCATGGCTGAAGCCCTATAAAAGAGAGGCTGAAACCCAGAGTTGGGGTGACTCATCTTTGAATGCTGTGCGACTTACTGTCTTTCTGCTTTTCCCCCAGAAGATACCTGTTTGTGTGCACCTTTGTAAATAATCCACCCTCTGGAGGTTAACAAACAGTCTTGCCTTGTCGCGTGCTGCTTTACCAGTTAACACTGGTGGAGAATGCGGGCAGTTATCCTAGTGTAGAGCAACACCAAGTGCAGACATTCACGATTTGTTTACTCCATCTTGCACTCTTCACTCACTTTTTGCTTTACAGGTGCGCACTCCTCCATGGAGAAGATTGAGAAAATCTTACAGAAGCTCTTGACTGCCATGAGGGGACTGAAGAACATCTTGTCAAGCTCTGTGTCGCCGCTGCTCAAACCACACCACTACCTGACCCGAGGATCACAGCGAGTAAGCTCATTCCAAAACTCACCGCAGATGATGATATAGTCTTACAGATGTCTGAGGCAATAGTGACCACTGACAGGCTAGGCGGAGGAGTCCTGGGCATCTGCACTGGACCCCCTCTTGTCACAGTGGGCTTACTTCTCCCTGTCCACCATACCCATTGGTGAATACGAGGAGGTCCGACGCCGACCCGGTGCCAGGTAGCTGAGTGAGTGGTGTTCGACCAGATGTTCAGGGCTCTACCAAGGTCTATGCAGCAGGCAGTCAGCATAAGGGCCCCCAGGATGATATTAGAGCTGGTGAAAGTGACCTATCACTGGGAGCGAGCGCTTCCATTTTTCCCGGAGGGTGGTCCAGGAGTGACGTACGCCAGAGGTCACCCCACGACCAGCACGCAGACAGTCACCACTAAGTCCCTGCAACGAGCCCATGTCGACGTACCCTCCGTCACCTCCCACCAAGATGTGGCTGGCAGGCTGCATTCTGCAAAAAGACGGGGGAACCCCAGACACTAAGGTAGAGATCGGGCATTCCTCTCGTCCGGGAAGACATGTCAGGACTCAAGAACCTTGAGGCCAATTTCATGAAGTGGGAGAGATGGGGAGTCCCTCTCTCGTGATTCTAACCTCTACTTTGATGTGTTTCAGCAGGTCACAAGGTGGAACGTTTGGGAGAACAAAAAGATGACAACCTACTGAATCAGCGGAGGGGGGATGAAAAACAGCTTCTTGTAGTCCCACGGACGAAGATGGAGATGGTCCTGGAGATGGCACACTCTCACCTAGTAGCAGGTCATCCTCAGCCTGGAAGCAGAGTTGAGGAGATTCTGCCAGGCATGCCCGACCTGCCAACCAACGTCCCAGAAGAAACCTCCCCCCTGTCCACTCATTCCGCTGCCGATCATCGGGGTGCCCTTTGAGCGTGTGGAGATGGACATCGTGGGGCCATTGCCTAAGTCAGGCTGGGGGCATGAGCACATCCTGGTAATTTGTGGACTACGCCACCCAGCTGCCCTCCTAACGGGCCTGACCAGGAAGTGGAAACCGGAGAAAGTTTGCTGGACAGATGAGTCCGAAAAAGCCTTCCAGGACATCAAGAGGGCGTTCATCTCAGAGCTGGTACTCCATGACTTCAACTGCCCCTGCAGGAAGCACTGGGAGATCGCCAACACTGGCCAATCGGTCACAGCTGTTATCCTAGTGTAGAGCAACACCAAGTGCAGACATTCACGATTTGTTTACTCCATCTTGCACTCTTCACTCACTTTTTGCTTTACAGGTGCGCACTCCTCCCTGGAGAAGATTGAGAAAATCTTACTGTCTCTCTGCTTTTTCCCAGAAGATACACAGTGACTGATTGGCCCATTGAAGCACTTGACATTGCGACCTGGAAGAGGGAAGGCCCAAGAGAGAACACAACGCACCCAAGCACCATTGTCTGCCACTCACCTGTTTGTGTGCTTCTTTATAAAAAAAAAAATCCACCCTTTGGGGGTTCACAAGCAGTCTTGCCTTGTCACATGCTTCTTCACCAGTTCACAATATATAATTTGAAAACTTAAAATCTCAAAATCCATCCTTTGAAACTCATTTTAAAATCAGACATTGCATTACCATTACCACCATAAATGTTTTTGTTCACGAATCAAAAAATGTAGGTTTGGATAGTGCACCTTAATGCCTAAAATATGACAACTAAGCAGTTAAAGCCTTTATGTCCTTAAAACCTTTAAAGGATATAAAGGATTATAAAGATTCATAATGTGCATTGTAATACATTATATCTTGTCGTACATAATCATAAGCAAATTTAAAATGTGTAGTGTTTAACAATTAATTAATTGTTGTTATGCATTAACTCTGGTTAAAAAAAATTCATAAGATTCTCTTTTTTTTTTTGGATGAGATGCAATGCATTATAATTCTCTAAAGATTCTGAATTGATTCTCAAAATCCAGAATTAATCCTGCATTCAATTCAAATAGTGGCTGTGTATGTAAGCAGGAAAAATAAACAGGTATTCTGGCAAATTCACTTGGTTTGGTATAGATGGATAAACTACACCCTGGACAATCAAGTTTGAAATCGATGACAACGTGAGCAAACCAACATGCAGAAACATATTATGTTATTCCTCCCAGCACTGGAGAAACAGGCTTCTCTTCAGATCACACCCATTGTCAATTTTACCCAAAGGACCCTCAAGCAAGTACTAGCCTCCACTAAATTCTGAAAGGCGAAGTGTTGTATTAAGAGCTTGTTCTCCCAGAATACTTTCTTAACAAAATAAAAGCAATGGAAGCAATCTTCATCATTAATTTTATACAGAGATACACACAATACATAGGCTACTGTACATAGATTCCAACTAATATATATATATATATATATATATATATATATTAATGTAAAGTTGATGCATTTGTAAAGGGGACCCCACTTTACTCAAGGGCTTGCATAATCTTGTTTGGCCCAAAATTCCCTAGTTAGCATCTATTAGCACCTACCCGTTCCTAGGAAACAGCTCCTTTCTGTACTCCCTGCCTTCGCAAAGCACTTGCATCGTTACTTGAAGAATAGACCTTTCTCACAACTTCATTATTTTGCACCTGAAATACGCAATTGAGCCATTAACGTCGGTAGGAGACGAGAGGAAAGACATCGCAAATCTTTCAAAGGAGAACATGATTATTCTATTAAAAAATTCCACCTCCTTAAACGTTAACATAAACCGCTTTTCCACTGTCGTGCCTTACGGTTCATAGAGCGCGTCAGGTGCGGTTCAGATTGACAACCGTGCCAAACCGCACCGATAGAGTCTGTGTGCTGAGCAAAAGCGAGCTATATGATCAAACAGCCTAGTAAACAACTGTTGCGCTGTGTTCACTGCTCATTAATTAATACTGTCAATAAATTTGTTATTTTTTAGAAACTTTACCTTCTGTGTCCGTCTCCGTTGGCATGCATATCCCTTCAGCATTTGTTGGTAACGCTATACCGGTTGTCGCCCTTCTGTTTATTTTACTTAACAGTTATGGATAAACTCTTAGTGGAAAAATGTATATCAAAAGTTCCCAACCACGTTCCTTGAGGCCCCCCAACACTGCATGTTTTCCACGTCTCCTTAATCAATCA
Source organism: Enteromius paludinosus (assembly GCA_032361165.1). NCBI lineage: Eukaryota > Metazoa > Chordata > Actinopteri > Cypriniformes > Cyprinidae > Enteromius > Enteromius paludinosus. Next base: position 37,884 of record JAUMHQ010000082.1, read on the forward strand.
CACCTGAATCAGATCATCAGCTAATCAGTAGAGACTCCAAGACCTGAAATAGGTGTGTCAGGCAAAGGAGAGACGCAAAACATGCAGTTTTGTGGGGCCTTCAGGAAAGTGGTTGGAAACCACTAGATTAGACCAAACATGAAACATTTATTATTCATATACATAACCCCAACCAACAAAACCAAAAACATAACTTACATTGCTGTTCCTCTGGGTTTTTGGTTCATTTTTTTTAATTATTTATATATACAAAATGTGCAGGGCAGGTTTGAAAACCATTATGCTGTATAAATAAACTTGCCTTACACCAGAGTTTCTCAAATCTTACCCTGGGGGTCCAATACACTGCAGTTTTGATCTAACCCTAATCAAACACACCTGAACATGTTAATCAGCATCTTAAGGATCACAGCCAAACTCGGCAGTGCATTGGACCTCCAGGGTAAGATTTTGACTGTCTGCGCATTTTTTAGAATAGTTTTTGTTCACAAAGAGAATAAAATCACATTAATTTCCTACAACGTTTATATTTATAGTAATTTTAACATAGTACAAAATGGCTCATGGCCGATGGAGCATCCTCAACGGGATACGAGTTCACTGAATGTAGTGAACTCACCCTGGAGCAGCTTCTTACACCATCCACCACCACACAAGACACATCAGAGTCTGGATCTTGAGGTTATCCGGTTGGTTGACTAAACTTGTCAGGGCAAATCACATAAACGTTCTGGAATTCCCCCGACAGCTAAGAGGTGATGAGGTTTATTTTGTATGAATTCAAAGCGCTTAAGTGAAGATATGAAAACAATACTTTGCTTTGAATCAAACTCCTGCAAAGTCCAAACTCAGAAAGGTATTTGAGCAGCTTTAGTTACATTTGATATTTACAGCCTCATAGCACCTGTGGTTTATCACTATAACCCAAATAACTTACTTGACTGTTTTGCCAAGTGTAATGTCTCAACAGATTTTTATTATTATTAAAACAAGTAAATGTAAAAAATTTGAATAATGTTTAAGGTAGTAATGGTTCCACATTTAAACATCTAGCAGGCAATGAAGAATGCAAAAAAACAAACTTTAAGTCACTCATTTATTGACTTTAAATGACTTGTAAAAGCATCAAGTGGCTTGAGAGTTCACAATCTGTGTTATGCGAACGTGAAGTCCATCAACAAGTACACCGCACCACTGTTTCACATCAGGTTCTTTTATTTGATACCAGTCATGCAAAAACCGTTTGCCTCTCACTACTTGATAAAAACACCTTAGAATCATTACACTGATTTTATAAACCACAACGGTTCCATGTCAAGGCAGATTGTTCAGGTGTGGGCTAACAGCTTTTGCAGCATTGACATGCTTTTAGAAAGCTTCCCATTATGCCCTCATTAGTTCAAAAACATAATGAAAATTTCAGAACAATGTTGAACATCAACATGACCCACACATGTGGAGAAAGGGAAGAGACATCCACTGTCAGAAGGCCATTTCTTCAACACATTAAGTGCCATTTGATCTGCTGAAGTTAGGAAATAAAGAAAACAATGGCTGTTTGCATTACAAAGGAAATGTATCAGAAGTACAACCGGAAAGGTTCAATTTTATTTTATTTTCATATCAATGGAAAAATATAACCTCATACAAACGTCTGATTCTGTTTTTTTTTTTTTTTTTTTTTTTTTTTTAAAGCTTGGGGAATGACCTTCAATTAAGTGCTGCAAGAAGAAAAAAAAAATACAACCAAAAGCACATCAATGCAAATCAGATTGTGACATCGTTGACATGTTTATTTCGCATCTTCTACGTGTTAACACATTAAGCTCAAGTCCATTGGTATCCGCATGGATTTGGCACTCATTTTCCTGCAAAACAAATGGAGAATAACGAAGGAAGTGGAAGTGTCTACTTCCTGTACCCCTTGAACATGGATTGCTCTGCTAGAAGTCGCACCTCAAGTGGCTATAGTCTTCCCTTCCCAGGGCAGACCAAAGCGCCATCTATCTGCACAATCCATACTAACAACAGAACCATTAATTTTTAATTCTAGGTTTTTTTTGTTTTTTAAAAGGAGGGGGGAGAAAAAAGAAAAATATAGCGCAGCAATTGACTTTGAGAAAGCAGGATGAACGCTCGTCGCCAGTTCACCCGAGTGCTGCCCATCCCTGACTACTTGCCGCTCTCCTATGTTTACATAAGTGCATCTCACTGAATTTGCAAACAAGATATTTATCATGTTTATTTATTATTGGTTGAAATAGTAAGAGGGGACGTGGAAACAGCGATCCCCTCCGTTCATTCACACACTCACACTCCAGTCATGCCATTAGAAACTCCAGCAGCATCACTTCCTTCTTGCTCGTATCTTCTGACTAATGGATTGTGTAAGAGGGAACATCTGCAGGCTTAAAGTCTGACACGAGCCCTCAGACACACAATGGCCCTGTCTCCAGCTAAACGCAGACAGGCTGGCAAACGTGTACTAATAGGATGCACTAGAGAAGGTGGATGATGTGGAATAATTTATTAGAGGGTCAGAGACACGTGGAGAAGAGGGCTGGATGAGGTGAAGGTGGTGGGCCACTGAGTTTTACTGCTGGCAGCTGCTGGAATTGAACTCTGAAGGTGGTGTGATGTCTCTCTCGCTCTCACTCTTTCTCACTCATTCTCAGACACTCATCTCAGCGCACACGTCACTTCTGCTTCGACGTCTATGTGTAAAAGACAGAAGAAACCTCAGTGGGTTTGATTTCCATTATTCTTGGTGGAATTTCCATGGCCGGTAATCTGAAAACAAACCAAAAGAAAACAATAGAGAACACTGCTGAAAAGACTCCCGGTCCCAGAGCTCATTAGATGAACGTCACAAAAACACATTCACTTCTCACCAAGAAACAAACGTGCTTCACTTCTGTTTTATGAAAGGAGGAAATAAAAACTAAATAAAATACAGTTTTAGGCGAAATAAGAGCCTGTTCACACCAGGACTGTTTGCGGTCATAACATTTTAACTAAATGTTCTGCGTCTAAACACCTGTCAAGAAGAGATGAAGTAGCAATTGTGCGTAAGGTGCTCATCCCGGCCAGTGTTAACAGGGTAAAATATTTTAACAGTTAAACTGGAAAAAAATATTGTCTGTGTTAACTTCACAGCACTAATTTTAACATCAGTGAACAGTAGTTCAGACCAACACAAGCATTCAGAACACCTCTCTTTGATAGTGATTTAATCTATCACATGACTAATAAAACTAGCCAACCAATAGGAGTCATGCTTTGGGTCACATGCCCACACCAAAAAAGATTTGGGATAAGATGAGAAATACCAGCCACCGCAGGTTAGCATCTTGATACACAAACAGTATGTGCTCTTTTAAAGGTAAGGAAAGGACGTGACATGTGGCCAGGTATGGTTTCCCATACTCTGAATTTGTTAACTCATCCTTTAACCCAACGGTGCCTTACTCAAGGGTCTCACCTCAATCGTGGTATTGGAGGTTGAGAGAGTGCTGGTTATTTATTCCCCCCCACCTACAATCCCTTCCGGACCTGGGACTCGAATCCCTGACCTTTGGTTTACAGGTTCGACTATCGGTTAGGCCACGCCCACGGAACGTTGGCTAAACGTCTGATGCATATGGTACACTCAACTGAGACCCTACAGGAATGTCAAAGTCATCAAATGATTGGTTGAATTTTATCAGATTTCCGAGGGACGCGAGTGTCGTGTTTATTTTTGGTCCGCCGGGAAATAAAGCAAAGACATGTGTTTGCGGGAAAAAAACTGTTGTGTTTACATGACTGACAATAAGCATTTATTAAGATCAGTTAAACATTGGATTCTCAAAAGTATGCAAGGTTTCTAGCAGATCCAATTTTACTATTTGTGCGTCCCCTCCTATTATGGAAGATCAAGTGAAGAACCTAACTGAGAAGGGGGTTTCAGCCGCGTTTGCTAGCAAACATGAAACAACAGACATCGCAGCTGGCCGATTCAGTATTGTGTTCGATTCTCCAGAATAGCTTGTGGGTGTTAAAAGGTGGAGAGATATGCTTCAAACAGCCGTTTACCGCGAGCGTCTCATCGGGATTTTCTATGCTAACTGACTTGTCCCCACAACAACAGAACGGCCTGCAACATTTCCACGCCCCGAAACGTGACGCTGAATGGAACGAATTGTGATTGGTTGTTTGACATGTCGGCCTTGACCAAAGCAAGCGGCTATGAATTCCAACCTTCAGCTGTCAGTCTGAAGGTCTGGCTACGCGAGACTAGACCACGAGTGATTACAACTGTCTGCTAACTGACGAATTAGGCTCTGAGCTGGTGTGAACAGGCCTTAAGGATCTCTCTGTGACTCTGCTGGGGTCAAATGAGACCTCTCAGGTGGGATTTACTTTAGGTGCATAGCATACCAAGCTTGGCTCTTCAGCTTGCGGAGCTCCTTTGTGGCCCATGTGGCCAAGGTCTTGGTCTTGCTGGTCTTGGACCTCCGGCCTTCAGACAGCAGGTCATTGATCTGAGGTCGAACCTCCACCAGCTTCATCACATCTTTGCCAAAAGTTGTACACAGGTCACTTTAGGGTGGAAGAAGAAAGAGGGTCAAGCTTGATAATGTGCCAGTGCAACAAACAAGCTGCCATTTTAAGAAGCATTAACCCATGAATGAAAGTGTAGTGTCCTTCTAAACCCAATGATGTTCGTCCACATTAGAACTGAGAAAGCATGAATTCAGTGTCAACACCCTGACAGAACAAATAAATGATTGTTTCATTTTTGTAACTGACTGTTTATGACTTAACATTTGAACTTTGGCTAGACGTTTGAACTTTTGGCTCAGGTACCAAAACTGGAAAAAGGACACGGAGGCTGCATTGGTACTTAAATGTTAGTGTCAAATATTGTAATGCATAAGTAGGTTACATGGGTTAAATGAAACATTAAGTTATTTATGAAGGCAGGTAACAATCTTGAGCACTGCCACAGGCATGGTTTAGTGATCTAAGAAGTTCTTACCCAATGAGTCCGACAGCATTGGCCACGACTCCGTCAGATCGGTCTTCGTCCTCAGCAATGTGGTGAATAAAGGACAAGATGAACTCCACACGAGGCTGGACCAGCATGACGTCGGCTGGAGAAGGAAAAAAAGGCTGTTTTAACAGGAAACTACTCAACTTGTCTGCATGTGACGTCACAAGACGGCTGAACTTACGATGCACATTCTCTTGGTCTCCTTTCAAGCCCTGGATGATGCCTGTGTAGGCCTCCAGACAGCCCTCCCGCAGCTCGTTCAGATAGTCCACCATATCATAGTCTGTCTGCAAGAGAGTTTCATAGCACTTACTCAGGGAAACTCGATTCCAGCACCTCAGAACTCCTAAGAATACGCTTTCATAACATCACAAAATCAGCACATCTGTTGCCGATTAGTCAACAGATGCCCAAATGCCAGAGCCTAAACACACCCTAAGCCAGTGTGAGGGTAAAAACCCAACCCTATTTGGAGACATGTGAATCAGTAATATTTAGTTTGATGTGCCCTCTAGTGGCCTCAGCAGAGAAGACAAAACCTTTTTCCCCCCTAACTGAAATTATGCTTTTTTAAAAAATGTAAATATAATTCAAGTATGGATCAAATGAAACCTGGAATTGACTTTTCGCCATTTTGACAGCACTAAATTCTCTGAAGCATAGGATGTGTGTAAGGAAGAAAAAAAAAAGAAAGATTTTCAAATAGACTAGACACTTATTTGGTCCAACTGTTCATAAGACAGCTGGCTAGAAACTATTTTCAATCGTGTCTGCTTATGGTCCAATGGGTCAAGGGTCTATAACAGACTGAATGCAAGGCTGTCAGCTAGAGCCCGACCAATACAGGATTTTTATGGCTGATACCGATATGAATATTTGTTGGTTTTAAAATCCGATATGTCCATATATCGGCCGATATTTTTTTTTTTTTTTTACTTTTCAGAAACGTGCAAAAAAAACATTAACAGAGTTCCCTAACAAGATATTTGTAGTTATTTATGAATTTAACATACTATGATAATGCAAGAAAAGTTTATTTTATTGTCTCAACAGAACAGAGGAACATCAAAATATATTAAAGT
>JAUMHQ010000082.1:50358-84859 GCA_032361165.1 Enteromius paludinosus
CGTTTGTGTTCTGCTGAGGAAACAAAGTCACCTACATCTTGGATGCCATGGGGGTAAGTAAATAAACATCAAATTTTAATTTTTGGGTGAACTATCCCTTTTTACAAACTTAATTTTAAAGTTAAATTGTGCTTTGTTGGTATAATGTCTGCTATAATGTTAAAATTATATGTTAATGTTTTCAAATTTTGTGTTAGTGCAGAATGTTTAAAAAGTATTTATTCCATGTAGTGCCAATTTCTTTCAATCCAATTTATTTTTGACATTTGAATAAATACTTTTCCTGAAAGTAACAATTTACCAGGAAACACTTATTACTATAACTATTATTGCACTATAAAGTGACTTCTGCCACCTTATGACAATAGATTTACACTTCAAATTAGGTAGTCTGTCATCAATGACAGTGACTCATCAAAATAGAATGTTTGCAGTAATAAAGGCTGCTGCCTGTTAGCTGCCATCCCCAATAAAACGTTGTTGCATATTTTATATTTATATAAATATTATATATAAAATATAAATTTTATTTTACATACATACAGTGAGTACGGAAAGCATTCAGACCCCCATTTGCTAAAATCATGCAAGTTAATTTTTTCCCCCCTCAGTGTACCCCATATTGACAGAAAAACACAGAATTGTTGACATTTTTGCAGATTTATTAAAAAAAGAAAACTGAAATATCACGTGGTCCTAAGTATTCAGACCCTTTGCTCAGTGTTTAGTAGAAGTTCTTGTTTAGTAGGAGCTGTGTGAAGCCACTCTGTTATTTTAGCTGTGTGCTTTGGGTCATTGTCTTGTTGGAAGGTAACCCTTTGGGCCAGTCTGAGGTCCTTCAATCTGGAGAAGGTTTTAGTCCAGGATATCCCTGTACTTGGCCGAATTCATCTTTCCCTCAATTGCCAGTCGTCCTGTTCCTGCAGCTGAAAAACACCCCCACAGCATGATGCTGCCACCACCATTCTTCACTGATGGGACTGTATTGTACAGGTGATGAGCAGTGCCTGGTTTTCTTTCCACGTATCGCTTAGAGTTAAGGCCAAAAAGTTGTATCTTGGTCTCATCAGACTAGATAATCTTATTTCTCACCATCTTGGAGTCCTTCCAAGTGTTTTTTTTTTTTTTAGCAAACTCCATGCGGGCTGTCATGGCCACCTGACTAGTGAAGGGATGCAGTGATGGTTGACTTTCAACAACTTTCTCCCATCTCCCGACTACATCTCTGGAGCTGAGCCGCAGTGATCTTTGGGCTCTTCTCCCCGGATAGCTCAGTTTGGCCACCTCAAGTGCAGCGGAAATGTTTTTGAAACCTTGGCCAGATCAGTGCCTTGCCACAATTCTGTCTCGGAACTCAGGCAGTTCCTTGGACCGCATGATTCTCATTTGCTCTGACAATGCATTGTGAGCTGTAAGGTCTTATACTGATTGGACTTTATTAGGAATGCCACCTGTCTATATAATCCAACACAGCTGGACTTAAATATATGGGTCTGAATATTTAGGAGCATGTAAAATCTACAAAAATGTCAACAATTCTGTTCTTTTCTGTCAATATGGGGTGCTGTGTGTACATTAATAAAAAAAAAAATGAATGGGGGGTCTGAATACTTCCTGTACCTACTGTATATGCATGTATATTTACTATTTTTTTTTTTATATATAATCAAATATTATTTTAGAAATATATAACTCAGGCTATAAAATGCCCACCCCTAACACACACTCCCTCTCACACAAAAACAGGCTGATACACACACATACACACCTGTAGGGTGGCACACAGCAGGGACTGCAGGTCGTTGAATTGGATCCTGTCTGAGGTGCTCTGGATGTGAGACTGGACAAAAGACAGACTTGAATTAGGGTTTAGTTAGAGCCAAAACCAGCTTCATCCTCACATGGACAGGTTCCTTCTGAAAGAGAGGAGTCTAAACCTGAACCACAGGGCTGTTTAACACCCTCAATTTCTCAATTTAATCCATTCTCACAGATCACTAAATTCAAGTCACTTTGTTAAGTCTAAGGAGTATCCAGTTGAGCAGTAACTTCGTAACTAAATGTTATGTGATTATTTAGATAAGATAATTAGATAAGCTTTGCTTTTCTCATATGAATGAATTCAATGACTTCACATTTAAAAATGGCCAATTAAGATTTTCAGTTCAGTCAGTGAAACCAGAGCTGCAGGATTAATCAGACGTGATAGACATGCTCATCTCTTCAGTAAATAATTATGCGATCAGTAAGAAATCACCCGATTTCAGATGAAGTGTTTCACAGACCGATGTAACCATGCAATTATGAAATCAAATAAATCGTTCTCAGTAGCCAAGTTTCCATCCAGTTTTTAAGCTGTTTTGTTACTGACAAAGAGAATGTATGAAAAGAAAAAAAAGGGGCCAAATTTGCTGTCTCCAACCTGTTTTCATCCAACTGGCCTTTTACCGATCAAATGGTGTGCGTGATGACGTCATCCTTAAAAAAAAAACAAGTTTTGGTGTATCGCAAAAATAATTGCCCTCAAGTTGTTTCCACATAATTTCACCTATTGTGCAAATCATTCAAATAGTCTGTTCTTAATCCATATGAGAAAAAAAAAAAACATTAAATTATGGAGGCCAACATAAACATAGCAAGTTCAGGGAGTGTTCAGGGTTTTTGTTCTCTGTTTTAGACTATTTAGATACTCCAGCATCAAGCAATAGGCTATTCATAAGCAGGTGCAGTTGTTTTAATTTGTTTGTTTTACCTGATTTAGTTTTATTAGACTTTAATTGGAAATCTATTGGAAATAGGAATGTTAATTTAGGTTATTTTATTATTAACCGACAAGATTATGCTGAATTACAAGAAAATTACATTTAAATTGACCAATTGCTGTGACCCATTAAAAATAGCTTAATTTGTTTCCAGGGATTCATTTTATAAATGAAAAGAGCAGCATAAACAGAACATGAGGATTCAAATCACATCAAGCGCAGAGCTTGTGCGAACGGAGAAAAACATAAGCTATAAAAGAAAAAAAGGCCCTTATGCCAAATATATATGTTTATGTAAATAATAAAACTAACAAAAAAAAAAAAAAAAAAAAAAAAAAAGTAGCAGCCTATATTCTGAATTGCAGTTAATTCTTGTGACGCGCTCTTGAAAGCAGCATCCAATTATTTACAGAAGCACGACCGTTTTTATTGTGAATGTACACAAAATATTTAGAATGGTTTTAATGTCTTATTCTTAAACGGGTATAGTAAGCTAATAAATGTAACTTTCAAAGTATTAAAAAGAAACATCAAATTAAGATATTTATGTTTGAGAGGTAACTCATCTTTTTACCTTAAATAAAATTTTGGATGCAACAATAGGAGTATGATTTAATGCGCTTTTGAAAGGCTAAGGTGCTTTGACACGAGCAACACCACGAACACTGCCAATAGGCTAATTCTGTCAAGTGACACTTCATTTGCGTTAAAGCCCTTCTCGACAAAAGGTGTTCCCAAACAATTTTTTGCGACATTTTAAGTATCGATATAGAATTTATGCACTAAAGCGAAACGGAAAATTACTGTATCTACATTTACCAAATTTTATCGATAATCAGCATTTCCATCAGCTATATCGCCAAAATATTTGAAGCACTAAATATTTTTTTTCACAAAAACACCTTGGATGGAAACTTGGCTAGTGACACCCATTGGTGCAGCTTCTCTTTGAACTATGACTGTGCAGCTAGCGCTGCTGCATCTGAAAATACCAGATTTGGATACCTGATTTCTAGTGACTATCGTCGTCTTGATTAGAGACCATCTCTGCATAAATAAATAGTTTAATTCTTGTCATCATACATTACCATCACTCTGTTCTCCTACTTGACAATGTTCAGTGCTTTGCTACAATCTGTATTGTTAAAAGCACTATAGAAATAAAAAGTGACTTGACTATAACGACCTCCTACAAGTCATTGTCATAGCAGTGTGTTTTTTAGTCACGCTGAATCAATGAAAGCGTTTCAATCTTCTCTTTACTCAGCTAGCACTTCAGGGATTGCCTGGGTTGCTCTGGCTACAGATTGGAGTTTTACAGCTGATCACAGAACTGATAAGATACACAGTACTGTAACAGCTTCTGCCCCTTCACGATATTCTGATTAGCACCCTTTAAACATCACTCCCAGTCTCTTCACCTCCATCTGCAGGACCTGCTGCAGTCGCTCCATAATGACCAGTGTGGTCTTCTGCACCGCCGGGTAACAGTCCTTTGCACTGTTCTTCACGATCTCCATCAAAGCCTCGTACGCCGCACTCCGCAGGTTATTCTGATGTCCGTCTGGCCTAAAATCCAAGATGACAGAGTGAGATCCCTACAGGAGCATCACAAACTCACCTTCAGTTGCCCTGGCCTACAGCGCTCAAACCTGACTACAAACTAAACAGGGCACATACTGGCAGATCACTCCTGTTTAATCTACAGCTTTTGATGATTTCATCTCATCTTAAAAAGGAATAGTTCACAGAAAGTTAAAAGTCATATTATTAACTAGAGGTGCAAAACAAACCTGAGAGTTTGAAGAGGAGAGAAAAAAAAATTCCCTGTGACAGCGCAAAGGCGCAGGACATTACAGCCAAGATAGCACAAATTAAACTTTTTAATATTTACTGCTTCACTAAATTCCAAGAGTGAAGAAAAATTATGTTATTTATACTTGATAGTTCAAGCTTCCTCATAGAAGTGCTCTGTTTGTTAACAGAGTTTTATGTTAAAATAAGTTGAATTAAAAAAAAAAAAAAATGAACATCCTATATCTGTTTCTTCGCTCTTCTTTATACTTTATGTATTACTGAATTATCGGATTGGGACTCAATATCGGCAGATTCTCAAAATCAAATGACTCCCGAGTCAAAAAAAAACCTGATCGGGACATCCCGACAAATTACTAATGTCCTTACATGTTTAGACCTGAAAACATCACAGTTGTGGTTGTTTATGGAGGGCTCTCAGAGTCTATTAAAAATATTATAATTTGTTTTCTGTTTGACCCTTTCATGGTTTACCTGTCTGTGGTCTCCAGCAGTTTCTGGACGATGAGCTCAAAGGAGGAGGACAGGCAGTATGTGCTGGGCTCTTCCTGATCATCTGCAGCGTCTGTGGCCTCATACGCCGCTTCAGCTAAACTGGAGAAAGCCTGAAAAACAGTATCTGTAAGTCTCCCATCACAGGCAGGCTCAACAGTGCAAGAACAAATCCTGTGTACATACCCAGCAGACATTGGAGGCCACACGGGGTTCGGCCCCAAGGCCCTCGATCAGGCACTGCAGGAGCGGGGCCAGGTACACCTCATTGATGGCAGCCTCTGGCAGCAGATCACAGATGCGTCCTAGCGTCCAGGCCGTGGTGTCCCTAACCACCACGCTGGGGTCCTTCATTAGCTCAATGAGGGTGGGCATGGCCTGTGGAGACACACCCAATGTCACACACAGAGCCGTTCTCAAATGCACAAACTGAGCCCAGCACTGGGCCTCACCTGGATGACCAGCGGCTTGAGCTGATTGAGCTCGGGGCCCTCCAGGATGGAGCCAAAGGCCATAACAGACGCGTCACGGTAGCGCCAGTCTGGGTGCTTAATGTGCTCTTTGATGAAGGGCAGTACGTGGGGCACCACGTCATCCTCGCAGCACGTGGCCAACAGCATCAGACACACGCCCGCAGCCTTGCATGGGTTCCAGTCATCATCATCGTCGTTCTCGTCCTATACACAACAAGAGCTCCCTCAGACACACTCTACAGTGACCAGACAGCAGCATTTAAAAAACAAAACAAAACAAAAAAACCCTTTTGCCTGCAGTCTGAATGTAGCCCTTGAGGCCAAATTTTAAGAGCAGTGTCAGGTACTACAAACAAAATGAAAACGTCAGCTTATAGATTTATCAAATAATGAAATCATAAAATATAAAGCAGTTTTGTATCAGCCATAAAACACTCATGAACATATTGAGAACAGAGTTTTGTTGGGTGATTTGGTGGCTCTGCCATAGTTTTAATTAGTCACTCAAATAACTACCACTACTGGTTTTGTAGTCACATTGTTTTAAATAACTAAACCTGTTTTAACTTTAAAGGCTACTTCTTTAGCATGAGAAGCCATCGATCACTTGATTTTGGTTCAGTGTGTTGATTTACTAAAAAGGAAGTCAATGCACACACAGTGTATGTCAGGAAATGAGTCCCACAGAGACCAGCTTTACCTGTTTGGTGAGCGTCTGTGTGAGGATGGGCACCAGGTACTGCAGAGCTCCTTTAGCATAGAACTTGCTGGTGTGCTCGGGAGGACGGCCCTGTTCAGAGGCCTGCAGACAGATGACAAACATGAATCAGGACAAGAGCATGTGCTGAGCAGCAGACTGCACAGGACACCAGGACGGCCTCACCTCAGTGGCTTCGATGGCCAGGTCCATCTCCTCGTCGCAGACATTTGACCAGAACTCAATTCCCTGCAAGGCCACTTCATCTATGTCACTCTTCATGGCCTCTATTGTAATCTGAAGGGAAAGCACATTGCTGACATCCACCATCACAGAGAGCCACGAATGGATGACTACAGCTGTCCCCAGAACCAATAAATCATGCGTCAAAGACACAACCCATGGCAACTTCGGTGTAAAGCAATAGTTCGCTCAGAAATGAAAACTGCCATCATTTCCTCATCTTTTACATGATTACTATTCTTTAAAACATTGTCTTGTGGATATTGTGGCTACTTTTTGAGGATGGGAAAATTCATTTTTTTTATTTTTGGGTGAACTAACCCCAAGCACAGGGCATCAACATTGATGATCAGAGGACTTACAGCAAACAGCGCAGGGCCCATGTATGTCTCCATGTACTGGTAATACAAGGACATAATCTTCACCAGGTTCTGCAGTGCAGCCACTCGCACCTACAGGACAAAACCACACACTCATTACCAGATCCACATGCGTGTGTGTGCGCGCATGTGCATCTAGGAGACTCACCCTTGTGTCTGGACACTGCGTGGCTTCACACACGACCTGCATGATGAAGTGTCTCTCCGTCTGCAGAGAAAGAACGAGAGAGTGTTAGGGGCTAGCTAGAGCACGGGCCCATGTACTCGTAAGCGAGGAGCAGCAGTACCTCCTTATCAAAGTTGGCTTTGGTGAACTCCAGCGAGTTGAGGAGGGCGTTGGTGGCGGCGAGCTTGACGTTGTTGCTGGGCTCCTCCTTTCTCATGCCCTGGATGATGGCCGTCAGGATCTGGTTGGCGTTGTCCTGGAGGTGCTCAGGGTCCTGTCAAAGCGTTGGCAAGGTCAGTCAAACAGGCTGTAGGAAATACAGGCAGCGAGAGTGTGCTGGGCAGGACTCACAATGTCCTGGCAGATGTATCCGATGGCCTCCAGCGTGGACTCCTTCATGTGCTCAGTGCTGCTGGGGTCTGTGACGTTGGCCACCAGCTGAGGGATGAGCTCGGGCCACTGGTTGACAGGGATCTCAGCGCAGGCGATGCCAGCCACACACTGAGAGGCAGAGCTGGGCCGGTACGTCTCTGTCCCCAGAGTCTGCAGAACCTGCACGGGACCACAACCGCTGCTGAAAATGTCGTCCTGATTAGCGCTACACACTCTTTGCCAACCAAGAGCATCAGTCAGAAACACCTGACTGCTGCTTAGCCGAGTAATGCGAGATGGACAGAGCACACAGCGGCCCGCACCAGCCCCTCTCATGGTGCGTTCACACCAGATGCGAATGAAACCAATGCAATTAAATCAAGGCGATTATACATCCTGCAGTGCGAATTGAGCATTTTGCACAATTGACGCGTGACTCACTCAAGTTGAAAAATCTGAAATTTGGCGAAAATTTGAGCAGCGTTAACCAATCAGGAGCTTGCTCTAGTAGTGACGTGATTACTAGAAAGCGGAGGCAGAATTCCGAAACAATGGAGGACAAAATTATTGTCATATTAGTGTATGACACAGCTTCGTACACTAATATAAAACAGGAATAAAAGTGAAATAAACACCCTAATTAAACCAAAGTTTGTAGATATACTCAAAACTAATTTTACCTCATGTCTAACCCCTACAGAGACTGGAACCGCCTGGCATAAGCCCCTCCCATGACACGAATTTGCGTTAGCCATGAAAAATGTAATGCGCGAATGAAGCGAGTAAACTCAAAAAGTTCAAGCGTCCAACTACGCACGAATAGCATGATTTATTCACGCAAGTCGCATCTGGTGTGAAAGTACCATTACACTGACAGATTAGTAAATATCAGTTACTCTGTAACTCTAAACTATTCAGTCACACTCTTTAAGGCAGAATGTAGCTGTAAGCACTCTGTGAAGTATCTCTTTGTCAAATACAATAAATTTACATTCAGCAATCAAACAGCATCCGTCAAATTAACCAACAGAAGATGTGAACTATTCTTTCGCCTCACATAATTAACTGTAAGAACAAGCTTCCAATCTCATTTAAAATGTACAGTCATCCTATATATGTAAACAAGTTTAGAAACTATTCCAACAGAGATCAATGAAAACCCATTAAGAAAGTGCCATTATTATTTTATGATATTCTTTGACAAACACATAAAAGTGTACTTTTTAGACTGGGTATGTGTTGATAAGCCACTAACAATGTAAACTTGCACTAAATGCAATGTTCTTATACTAAAAACAAACAAATGTATAAATGAACAGAATCCTGGTTTAGGCTAAGCCCCGTTTGTGAAACGAGCCTTAGTGCACAAGTACAATTAAGTCCCCTTTTTGTCAAAACAAGGTGGTAACCTACAAACCTACCGTGTTAAAGCCAGTGACATTCAGGTAATTTATTGAATTAAGATGAGAACATAATAGGGATGCTCATTTTAACCATTTAACCGTTAACCGACATACAATTAATACAATCAGTTAAACGGTTTAAAAGGTCATTTTATTTATTTCAGCATTTTACCTACTCATAGCCTATATAAAATTGTGTTGACAAAAATATTCGCATTTTATTGGCCACATTCACACAGCAGCAGAACACAGTTGTTGGGTACAGGGAGTGACAACCGCGTTCTGTAACGGAACTCACCGGGAAATGTTCAGGACTCGCAACCGCGTTCGTGGAACACACGCTCTGTGTGAACGGAACAGGAGAGCCGCTCTGCTGCACAAACGCACTTCTACAGGGTGGTACATGTTTTTATGTGTGTTTTGGGTAACTTATAGTGATGGACAAATTAGCTGCGTGTCATCTGAAAGTTTTAATAGATCTCGTCAGTTTTGTGTTCTGTGTGCGATTCATATGCTCCACTTTTTGCGCAAAGCTGCTGTCGGTTAATGAAGGTGTGATGAAAGAACTCGCGCCTCGATTGGACTGTCAGAAAGTGGTAAGACTTAGTTTTGTGGACATTGCCATCTTTGATATTAATATTATTTTTAAAGGGTCACAGGCGCTTATCCTTTGAATTAAATTCTCATTTAAAATAATGTTTTCAGTTAACCGGTTAATAATCAGTTAACGAGCGTCGGTTATGAGAAATAACCGAAATGAGCATCCCTAGAACATAACCGTTAAGAAATTTAGATTTCAATTTTAATGTTTAAGCTTCAATTTGAGCATAAAACTAGCAATTTCTAAATAAAAATCATTTAAGTGCTGTACTGGGGATGAAGGCTTTGATTACTCAGAGTACGCTGCTCTTATGTTGATGCTACATTAATATGCAGATTCACTGGGCCAACATTTATGATCCTAATTCCAACAATGGGCAATTAATCGGTTAAATCACAGTAACCTGTACAGCCTGTACAGTTTATTCATTCTAAATTCATAACTTGAAAAAAATCTGTACACACACATATATATATATATAAAAAAAAAAAAAAGTTAATTGTGATTAACTGCACCTAAAATAAATGTATACGTGTGTATGTACTGTATTTATAATGTCTATACAAATACATACATATAAAATGTTTACATGCACAAACATATTCATTTGATCCCTATTCTATAAAGGGTGTGCTCACGTAGTTTTTGATCTCCCGCCGGGCGCTGGCGTCGATGGCCAGCCATCTCTGCTGGTGCTGCGTCTTGACATCCGGATCCTTGGAGGTCAGCGAGTTCTTGACCTGCAGGCCGGCAGCGACTCGTGCCACCTGTGTGTTCCCAGGGTTAGCCAACACCTTGGACAGCTCCACCAGGAACGTCGGCTGAAACAAACACAGACAGATATTTAATCTGCTGCCATAACGTCTGTAACATTTCCCTCCGCAACACTAGAACTAGGTGCAGCATGCAAACAGTGAAAGGGCTTGGCTAGAATTCAAATGTGTCAGGGTGCAGCTTCCAGAGCCTTGTCCAGCGAGTGAAGGACGGCCAGGGCGATGCAGAGACCGGCCACTCAACAGCACACTCGGGTAAAGTTGTATTACAGCCATTTCACTGCAGATTTGGCAAACTATCCAGTGCACCATGGAGATCGGTTTCTATTTCAGCATGTTTTAGTGTTGAGAAATGTAGCCAATCACACACACCCCTGTAGATTTCTTGAACACAACAGCCAATCAGAGGCATTTACACTAAAAATTGCCTGCTCAAATTTCTCTTTAGTCAAAATGAACCAACACAATATCACAAAGTGTAGTCGCGATATAAGAGATTCATTGTGCGGAGTAGAGAACTTCACTGATTATAACTCTTGGCAGCCATCTTTGAAATGCCTCTCGAGTATCTCTTTGTATGGGGAAACCTCAAACTCTGGCAAACGAAATATCATATTTGAATTCTGACAACTCTGTAATAAACGTTGTTTCTTTTGCTCAAATAGCGCTATAAAAAGCTTAATTTCTCAAATGTTGTGTCCATCGCCACATTGAGTGCTCAGTTTATGGATCACTAAAAAGCTGTCACTCATTTTAGTTCAATGCAATCTCACAAACGTGTTATCAAAGTTCTCTATGCTGCAAAACAGACCTCATTTACATCACATCTACACTTTCTTATAATGAGATGATTCGTGCTGGAGCTGAACAAAACTGAGTGGGTTCTAAAATGCCTGATCCAAGAAATAAACATGTCTGTAATTGGCTACATTGCTTGACACGGCAAAAACACATTTAAATAGTAACCAGTGTCTAAAGCACAAACCATACCACACTTGATGGTTTGCCAAACCTGCAATAACATGCCATTAAAACAGCTTTAGCTGAGGGTGCTTAGCATAGAAGCGGAACATATTAGAGCACCCTCAGAGATTAGATTCCGGAGCCGGGCCTGTGCAGACACAGACACTGACTGGACAGAGTTTAAACACTGAGGATGAGTGCAGAGGTCAAAGGTCACAGTAGACTGGGGAGTGGTTTCCTCACCAGGTTCTCGATGGCCGCCTGCTCCAGAAACTTCTGCGCCGCCTCCAGCTCATTCCGATCTGAAAATCAATCACAGCCATGAATGAACGAACATTTCTGGGAAGTGACAGACTCCCGCCAAACGCGGCCCGCACGCATCGGGAGCCCTGCGATCATCGCGCCACTTCTCGTGAACCCCCCCTCCCGACGATCCTCACGCGCGTCAAAGAACCGAAGCCAGCCCCGTAACCAAGCGCACGCCTCAACTCAGAAACTTTCTGAAGCAGATCGCAGGGGATGACTGAGCGCTAGCCATGCTAACGCCTAGCCACTTCCTGACTAGCATGCTAACCCGCTAATAACTTCGGCAGCTCGAGTTGACAAACCACACGCGGCGACACCGTGCGAACAGCTTTGCGTTATCGGAAGCAAGCGCATAATCACATTATCTGTGCGCGGCAGGGACTGACCACCGAGAAGGCCGGCAAACGCTCGCTGTCCAAGGCGACGCCGCTGTTGACGCCTGATGCGCGCGTCGGCGGCTCGCATCGACAGTCCGAATCGATTAACTATGTTTGTGTGTTCGTGCAGCTGTTCGCGCGGCGTGCGAGGCGCGTCGCGGGGCCTGCGCGGTACTAGCCGCCCGCTAACGCGATCTGGATCCACGCGTGAGGAAGCGCAGATGCGCGGAACTGACCTGGAGACACGGTTTTCTCGAGGATTGTAATCAGCTCCATTCTGACGGGAGACGGGGATCGGGAGAGTCGAGTCAGAGTCGCGTCCACGCCTAATACCGAAGACGAGCAGTTCCCGCGGTGCGCCGCCGCTTCTTCTTCTTCTTCTCATCAGCCGCTGTCGCGAGAAAAAGGCCGCGCCGAACTCCCGCCCGCGGAACGATATCACGCGCTGACGTCAGAGGCTCCGCCCATCCGACGCCATGACGCATGCGGCGTCAGGGGCTCACGCGCTCCATCTGATCCACACAGAAAGGATTTCTGTACAGTTGTAGTCAGTTTTGGTTACTTTACTTTTGATGCCTTAACTCCGTTACGGATTTTAAGTCAAACGATCCAATAATTTCTAGATTTATTTTGTGCAGAGCAGCAGGCGAGCTTGGAATATGGAAAGCTTACATTTATTGGATTAAAATATTGCAATTAAATTAATGTTGTGAGTAGAAAAGATGCTCTGAAGTCGTGGCATTACTTTATTCTGGCAACACACGGGTTGCCCTCATACCTCTGATCCTATTACTATGTACACACACACAAACTTTTTAGGAAACAGAACATTTACCCATGAACTTATGCGATTTCTTTTGATAAAATACATAAATATAATTATATATGGGTGACTGAGAAACTATAGTTTCAATTAGCTTCACACAGGGAGACCATGCCTGCTCAGCACCAAAGGTCACATGGGTCAAACAGAGTTTACATTGACCTAAGGAGCTCGATGAAGAGCAGAGTGACCACAGAAAGAGCCCTCATGAGCTGACCGTTTGGGACATGAATTATAGGTGCACTCCAGAGCTCTGGGCTCAGGTTACACCCATTCCTGAATCACCGGGTCAGACGGAACCGAGTCAGTGATTCGAGTCACTCCGTCTGGATCAGATAATTTACAAATCAATCATCCAGTATGGTCTGTCACCTGATTTATCCAAAGAATGATTCTTCCTTCTCGACATCTGTCAGGTAACGAGTTACACCCTTCAAAACAATGTGAACCGGTAAGAGTGAAAGGTAACAGCTGAGATATTATGCTTTTGAAATGTAGTGAAGCAAAAAATAATTGTTCTTCAAAATGAAAATGAATTAAAATAAGGCAGACTGATTTACTACTTTTAGTTTAAAGGTTACCGACAACTGGAATGCACTATTTAATACACTTTAATACATTTCCCTTTATTTAGCACATTACTGAGTGATCCCTAGTTTAAATGGATTTTTTAATACATATATACTAATTATGGTTCAACACTATTAGAATATTTGCTGTTATATTGCTTGAGACTTGCTAATAAAAAAACATAATTAAACTTTACTTGGAGAACTACTTGTGCACAATACACAATATTAAGCAAACTTTTTTAGTGTCACTCTTTATGAGGATTGCATTTGTCAAATAATATCACTCTTTAAATACATGATATTCAAAGTGTAAGTGAAGTATGCTTGCAATAGTGTCACTTTGGCAAAAATATACTTCAGTGTATCTTCAGCATTACTTACAATTAAACTGCAAGTACAAAATTAATTCCTATTAAGCAGACTAAGTATACCAATAGCAGGGCATTTTATCAAGAACATAAATGTTTGACAAATGTATGAAACGTTAAACAATTGTATGTCACATACATCTTATCTATTTTTCACTAGGGATATGAAGAAATAAACTTTTCATAGATCACCCAATTCAAAACCAATAGAGCGATGTGTAAGACCAAATACTTTTACACCACACATAAGTGAACGACAGATGTCTACTGCTTTCATTCATTCGTCTGAAATCTGAGGCAGCATCCAAAGGCTTGTCCAAATCCTGAAACATCATCATCTGATGGATTTTTGAAGGCAGCACACAATATCCCACAATCCTCTGCTTGCACTTCTGTGGCTGTTCAGCTGACAGGAAACATCATCTGAGAGTGGTAAGATGTCGTTTTTTTCCTGCAGGACTTTTTTTTAGCAACAGAGCACTATTCTGTATTTTGTTTCAGGTTATTGAACTACGCTCAAGCTTGTGATGTCTCCATCACCTCCTGAGCTTGTCTTACAGCAGAAACATTTTAAAAACAAATGGAAGAACTTTTTTCCAGTGAGTGACCCAGATATCAAAGGCTGTTTCAGATCAGAGCTTTCCTGTTTAGGCCGCAGCTTTTGAGAGATGGATAAGCAAAGAAGGAATGCATTTTTTTAAGCTGGATGGGTTCTGAGCATCTCGTGATCATCAGTGCAAGTGTACACATCATCATCCAGGTCAGATAAAACATTTTATTGTTGCTGTTTTTTTTTTAAGACAATCTGCTATTGTAGTTTACACTAATCTTAAAATGTAGGCATTCAAGTCAATATTTTATTTAACATAATTCATATTGCAGTCATCATGAACAACTGGGATTTCAATATACACAACAGAATAGTAACATTGAACGCGACCCTTTCTAACCCTATGATGATCCTCCTCGAGAAAATCCGATCCCACCCATTCCCAACCAGGAAAACTATAGCAAAACATTGTAAGTCTCCCAAGCTCACAACAGCCCAATTAGCAGACGGATCCTGTCGGTCTGGTGTTAGCCGGTCTCTAGCTTCAACGGGGTTTCAATTTGTCAACGCTATCAGAATTGGTCGAAGGCACCGCCGCACGCGTTTTTTTTTTTACACGCGAAGGTAAGAACGAGTGATTAGTTGAAGATGAGCAACTCGAGGCTGTTTGGCCGAAGCCCAGACGAACCGGTCCTCGGCCCCGGGTAATGAATGCGGGTGTAATGACCTGTCGTGGGCTGTCTCGCTCTCTGTGAGTGGGAGGATAAGTTAGCATGTGAATCTCAGCAAAAATAAACAGTGGGTACCAGCATAGTGGCAAAATACGACTGAATTCTCTGAGCAACAATCACTGACCGGCCTTCCCGAGCCCCCCTCCTGTGTGCGGTCAGTGTGTCGGTCAGTGCGTCTCAGCGCATGTAAACGATAAATGCATTCTGGGATGTGAGGGCCGCAGCGCGGGACTATTTGAGGCAGCGCTCGAAGTAGGTGGCTCCCACGTAACCTCCGCGCAGCGACCGCTGGACATTCTGCTCGAAGAGCCGCCGGTTCGTCTGCAACACCTCCGCAGCCTCTTTGTTAAGGGGGTCTTCAGGATTGGGCTCCTGGACAGGGACACAGAGACCAGCAGGGTTAGTGAGAGACACCAGAGAAGACAAGAGGGGTCTGAACACCACACAGAGCTCAGCTTACCAAGAACAGATACTGTAGTCCGTATATGATGGAGTTAATTGTCAACACTGGCTTCCAGTCTTCTCTGAAACAGAAAGAGAATGTTGATTTTCATGATCACACCATGATACTTCATTACATGAACGACAATTCTCTAAAACTTCACACCATTTACCCCCGTTATTCTCTGGTCACATTCTGTCATGCACAATAACAATAAGGTGTAGTTGACAAATGTTTGTGTGTGACACAGCAGAAGGTGGACATGAAACTGAGGAGAAGTTTCTCATGAAACAAGGATTCTGAAGCTGGTTCGGTCAGGGCTGCAAAGTGCACAAAAAATGATTAAATATAACGTTACTATAGAAGCACGCGTGTATGAGCCAGTTTACAAACCTGCTGTAAACAAGAGATTTACTGATCTTTTCCATGTTAATCAGAGGTTTTGTCCTAACTAGCCACAATAAATTGTTTCTATTTCCACAATGTTGCGGCTGGAACAACATCGTACAAACCGCAAGACAGCAGATAATGTCAGGTGATTATATGCTTTATTCAATGTTAAACGTGTCTAATGTGAGTTTAGATGTCGAATTTTGTAGCAAGTCATACTGAAAGCAGCAACAGATCTGTTTACCTCAGACCTTGAAAATAAATAAAAGCAAACATATACATTAAAACTGTGAACTCTAGTGTTTTCCGTGACAGAGTCACTCAGTATGTACTTTTAATTATGTTAAAAAGCTTTAATATTAATGAATTAGATTATTAAGGTATCCATTTCGTTGTAAGTGCAGAGTGCTTCCAGAGAGGCTCCGCCCAAACACGGCTCTGATGGATTATGTCACGTTGCTTGTAGATAGGGCACAGTGTTAGTCCAAATACACGTTATAACATTAGTGGAGTCAAATAACTTTACTTTATTCGTATAAAAAAAAATACTCAAGACGGCTTGAAAAACACTATTTAAGCATATTGTTACATTTTACTGTTTATTTTCTTAATAGATCCGTTTAAACATTTCTATCTTCTTTTTACTCAACAAGTAACATGTGGAGTTTCTGTGCCAGAGCGCCCCCCAGAGTCTAGTATGAATGACATTAACAGACATACATTTACTACAGAGCCCAAATTTAAATACAATTACTATTTATTTTTTTAAATAATAATTAACACTTGACCTACATTATATGCAAACGCATAAAAGTTTATCTAAATTATTACTAAATTAAATAAATTATAACTAAATTATAACTAAATTACACCATTTCTATTTGCTGTTGAAATATAATCACTTAAACAGTGGCTGCCATAACATGTTTTATAACATTTATTTAAACATAATTAAGATATCACTAACAGGTAAAGTAAAATATAATGAGAATATTGTCTAATACTGCACTTCTCTAGACTTCATTTCTCCAGCAAACATCAAGCTTGCTTGAGGTAAATGCAATGCTGTGTGACGTTTTGATTTTCATTATGTGATTTACCATCTACTGATAGGGCAGTTGGTTCTGCTTATTTGTCTTGACCAGCTGGAAAACACTCAACCTATGAAAACATAGTATTTTTACTCTGATATCAAAAATTCAAGAATATAAATAATAAATAGATTGTGATGTACATTATTATGAATTTAAATCACTCATGTAGGTGACATGCTTTATGTCATGCCTTAAAAAAATAACTGATATGGTTTGATATGGTGAAAGTTTTTTGATCACCAGACCAAATGAAAAAATAAAAACCTGTTTCTAGCATCTTGGAAGCAGCAATTTATGTGGCCCAACAACAACAAAAAAAGTGAACAGGGCAGTGAACACAAGTAGAAGTGTGCAACAGACCTCAGAAGTCCGATAACCATCACTATCATTCACACAAAAACCAGGGCAGACATCAGACTGTGTTGAGCAGATAACTGGACAATTTCCAGTTAACACATCATAACAGCTGACTGTAAGACCGCACACCATACCTCAAAATATTTAGACAGACGTTGCCTTCCAGGTCAATGTTGGGGTGATAGACCATCGTTTCACATTTTACTTTAGGAGGGTCGTGAGGGTATCCCTGTCCCACCTGGAAGAGAAACACCTCAACTTTAATCACTGTTAAAGAGTGATCATGCCAGCTTTTAAAAGATCATTCACAATGACTAGAACTGGTGACTTCAGTATCCTATTTTAAAGCAAAAATGCCACCGTGACCAAACATGTCAGCTCTGATGGAGCACTTTAAACACATCTGAAAATGAAAATTAAAGAAATAAACTAAAGTGAACAAAACCTGTAATTAAGATAAAAAGCTAGTTAAAAAAAAAAGATTTGAAATGCACAAAGCTTGGCTAACTAATCAGTTCAAAAATGATACATAGAGGACCGATTATTTGTGCTAGTTTTAGATTTAAAATTTAGTGGGACAGACACAATCACCTGAAAACTTGCACATACGTGTTTCCCATTTAATCAAGCAGCTTTTGAAATTTGTCATATTACATTTTCTAAACAAAATCAAAGAACTTGACAATATGTCATGCACCTGTGATGCATCTAGTTTTAAGCTAATTAAATTAAGCCTGTAGTATAAAAACGTTATATTCCATGCAGATTTACTAATTTTACAGATAGGGAGGACTTTTAATGTCTGTGGCAGCAGAAATGATCAGCTCTGACGCACTAGTAAGAAACAGGAAGTCCTGAGGGGTCCTCAGAGATATAGCTGCTCACAAACATGGCTGAAAAATATCTGAAGACACCAACAATAACTAAAGACATATGTCACCCAAACATGGTCTTTCTGCATGTCCAATGTTCATTTTTACATTTCAGTTATTACGGAGTTAGCCATTTTTCCCTCTTATCTACTACATACTATATATATATATATATCTCATGCTTCAGAACAAGGTCTTTTTCAGGTCCAAGACCAATGTGAAAACCTCAAATGTTTAAAATTAAATTCAATCCCTTTATGGGAATCTGAATGTGCATTTTAGGCCTAAAAACAAACATGTCATAGTTCACAAGAACAACTGCTACACTAATCTGCTCACTCTTATATTATTACATTGTTAGGTACTGATCTGGGTCTTTAGTTGAGTGTTCACTGAATCCAAAGTTGCTGTTTACCTTAAAACTGAAGACAAATTTCCCACCTTTATAGAAACCCTGCAAAAGAACAATGGAGAAAATTACAAATGCTGATGGTTCATATAAGAGGGAGTAACTGAGGACTGGGCATGAGCCACAGCACAGATCCAATGATGCCTGCATTGCAGATTCAATCAACCCCAATTCCAATGTGGGTCAAAATTATTTAAATATCCCAACATATTTACCTTGTGCAAAACATTTAACTGCCGAATACCATGAACAAAAAATAGCATGCTACATAAAAACCAGACTCAATATGTCTGCAAAAACATAAACAATTTTTTTTTTAATTGAGGTTGTAGTTTTCTCAAAATAAAAATCAGTGCCTCATTTCATTATTGGATGAATCAGTATTTTTGAATGAATGATTCAAAGACAAATGCATTTCAACAGTGCCTTTCTTATCTTTTTTTTTTTTTAAGGAATCGATATGTGTAATTTAAATGTTTAAGTGTTAATTCACCCAAAAATGAACATTCTGTCATTAATTACTTACCCTCATGTCATTCCAAACCCATAAGTCCTTTGTTCTTCTTCAGAACACAAAGTAAGATATTTTTGATGGAATCAGAGATATATATGACCCTCTATGGACAGCAATGCAATTGAAAAGATCCAGGTTCAAAAACTTCTGTAAAACAGTCCGCGTGACATCTGTGGCTCAACTTAAATTTTGCAATGCTAGGAGAATATTTTTTTGCACAAAAAAAACAAAAATAACATCAATTACTCAAACCATTCTTCTCACCTGATTTACTCTCTAAAATAGTGGAAGACGTATTACATTGCAAAGCATAC
Source organism: Enteromius paludinosus (assembly GCA_032361165.1). NCBI lineage: Eukaryota > Metazoa > Chordata > Actinopteri > Cypriniformes > Cyprinidae > Enteromius > Enteromius paludinosus. The sequence continues at coordinate 69,618 of JAUMHQ010000082.1, forward strand.
ACACACTTTAACGTATTTGATGTAATCAGCCTAGTTTATATCTGGGGAAGCATGTGCATGTCAATCTTCGGTTGTTTACACCTAGTGGAAAGCGTACGCACGCGTTCTGATACTCTCTAAAATGGCAGAAAACGTAAGTCAGGGGAAAATAATGGTTGAGTAAATTTATATTTTTGTTTTCTTCTCTCAGAAAAAGGACTTTAATGACATGAGGGTGGAACGACATGAAGGTGAGTAATTAATGACAGAATTTTCATTTTTGGGTGAACTAACCCTTTAATTATACACCAAGTATGGGGTTGCAAGTTGGAGTTGATTTTCGATGTGCAAGCCTTCACAATCTGTGCTGTTCTGGTCAGAGAGAGACAAGCCTGCAGACCTCGTCCGGGGAGATGATGAGCTTGAAGTTGAGCAGGTCGTCTTGGTCAGGGAACACGATCTCACACGTCTTTGGCAGGTTCAGCTCATTGATGTCTGACACAGAACAAACAGCAGCAGCATTATTTTCACTTTTACACAGACATGAAGCTTTGTGCTCGCACAACGACCAATGACTGAGTCCTGTCATGAAGGATCCGTTAGGACTGACGTTAAATCTAATCAGAGAGCCCTATCGTTCTGGAGACATCACCCTTGACTAGACGTAGGATAGTACTTTGAAGCGATCATTTTAATTAGCAAAAGAATGAATTTAGGATTTCTGAGAGCTGCAGAAGCCCTGTTTGTTGATATAGCCTACCGGCTAGCATGTTCCTTATCTTACCGCTTCAAACCAATCCACTTCCAGCGCATTCACGTAAAAGCTGAGAGGTTTAGTAGATTGGTACATTATTGACCTAGCCTACAGAATATGGACATGTACTTTTTGCTGATTGTGACAAAGACTGCTGTGTTTACATGCACATTTGTTTGTATTAAGAGTGAGTCTCAGCAACATGTCAGCCTGTTACGCTGCCATATAATACTGACAGCTAATGGCTGTAATGGAGTACTGTTTTTGATGGATGCTGAGGCTTTTTAGGTTGGTAGAATCTATGATCTGCTTGATTCAATGGCTGCAATATGCTGTGTTTTCCATCAACTGGCAACACGGGTTTTGAAATAATTTTGGGTAAACTGTAAGTGGGCGGAGTTACACAGGCCAAAACAAAAACTGACATTTCGGCACTGAACCCACATTTTCCAGCAGAATAATTGATGTAGTGTTGCTTTTCCTCCCATAATGTCTCCATAATATCTGTAAATGTGTTATAGTATTTTTTGCTTTAGTAGAGTTAAAAATGTACTTAAAACACAATATTAGTTCATGGCCACTTGGGATGAAAAAAAAAGGCCAACTGATCAATAATTTGCGTTATAATACACAAGCATGTAGGTCTATTTCTTTGTTAACAGTAGTGCTACATGACTCACAAAACTTTTTTCTGATAAAAACTGTGAATGCTTTTTAAAAAAGCACCGTGGAGTGCTTCACACATGCGTTCTGCACATCGCACCATTTTTAAATGCATTGACTGAAAAAAATGTTTAAATCTAATTCTGGCAACCGTAATGCTTGGGGAGGCTTGTTACTAATGCAAAAGTAACAATTGCAATAATGCCCGTTGCAACTACAAATGAAAGTTTTCCAGATAAATCATGTCTCACAGGCAAAAAAAAACTGACAATTTTACTTAATAAACTGAGAAAAGCAGAAATCACGGTCTGAACTGTGACCTGCCTCAAGCTAAATAATGACACTATTGGGTTTTTCAAAACTAACATACATAGGAGTAAAATCAGAACTTTATGTACACTTTATGTTTTCTTTCATATATTGTCGCATTTAGTGACCTGTTAACTGCTTCATTTTATTACTAAACAATTTTAGTAGGAATGACTATGAAGTGTTTACATTGCTCTGTGCTTATATCATCAGAGAGATGAGTGAGCTTTAACGCTTCAAAAACATCAGAAACCTTGAGTCCCCAATCACTTCTTATGAATATATTTAAAGTAAGCTATTACTTAGAAATAAATTCTGTTCGACAATCACACACTTGGATCATTAGATGTGATCACAAAACCGTAACTGACTTTTTGTGCTAAAAGCTCCATGTTGTTTATACGTGAACCATGTGTTCTTCATGCAACACCATTGTCTTCAGAAAACCCACCTATTCCAAAGGATTCTCACAAGAAATGCTTTGTTTTTTTAATTGAAGGTTTTAAATGCTGAGAAGAGTAGTAATTTTTGGGTCAACTATACCTTGAGCTTTTTTTTTTTTTTTTTTAAGTCCTAATAGTGTCCTGTTCCAGAACCTGGTGAGCTTACCAAATAAGCCAGGTTTACTTCAGTAAGTCTGGCTTACTCTCAGACTAAGTGAAATAAGGCTAGCGTATTTGGTAAACTTGTTTTATGAAACAGGCCCCATGTTTCCCCTTGTCATCTCTTCACTGACCTGTCAAGAGTCCAGCAGGATCAGGAAGATGGTAACTGTGTTACCTGACTGGCAAACTTCCCACAACGAAGTCAAAGCAGCCCATAGCAGATGCTGGCACACATCTGTCCAGGTGATTGCTATGTACAGATGGACTGACAGTCGTTATGTGGCTAATACTCGCACATCAAACGCTAGGCCTCAATGTTATGACTCTGAATGAAACTCATTAACTTAGTTTGCTTTGACAGAAAACGAGCCTTTCTCCCGTGATGTGTGACTTTAGACAGTAGCTTCACTCCCTGCGACTGAGCTGAAGTTTTCAAACATCGAGTATATAACAACAAAAAACAGCATACTAACTAAAGAGTGCGCTAATACATGTTAGCGCGGCGGCTAATACTAGTTTCGCTCTCCTCATTCACTCCTCATCGTTACGAGAACACGTCTTTGAACACTCTGGACTGAAAGCACGACCGAGCTGTGTATCTGTCCGTGTGTGTGTGAGAGAGAGCGTGAGTGAATGTGTGATTAATGAAGGTCTGTGGCGGTGGTGGTTCTCGTACCCTTCTGTATCCGCAGCTGGGCCGCGCTCGCCTTCTTTCCGCCGGCTCCGGCTCGCGGTCCTCCCGCGGACTCCTCGTCCTTCTTCTGCTGCTTTAGCGAGAAAAGCTTGATCATCTTCGCTCTGTTCTGCGCTAACAACAAACCCGAGCCAATCTAGGCCTGATCTGACAACGCTGGTGTGTTTTACAGGAGACTGTGCGGAGTGCGTGATGTATTTTACAGCAGCTGTAGAGGGAGCCGGTGTGTGTGTGTGTGTGTTAGCTGCTAATGCTAGACGCTCAGTCAGACAAACATCTAACTCTTCTCACACTTACTCAAACTCTGCTTCGAGACGTCTGTTTTTTATTGTTATTATTGCTTTCGTTTTGCTTCTGCTGCTGTAGGCTATCAATGTAAAAACAGGAGTGCTGCCAAACGATTAATTGCGATTAGTCGCATCCAGAATAAAGGTTTTTTGTTTACATAATGTGTGTGAACTGTGTGTATTTATTATGTATTTATAAATACACACATGTATAGACTTCAGAAAAAAATTATGTAATAAATATATGTAACATTAATTAAATGAATATAAAAATATACTTGTAAATATCTTCAAAATATATATTGTTTATTTATCAGTGCTGTCAAACGATTAATCACAACCAAAAGTTTTTATTTTCATATATATATACAGACATTACATATTTTTCTTAAATAAACACATACATAGTGTGTGTTTATAATAAATATACACAGTATGCACATACAGTATATTATGAAAACAAAAACATTTTTTGGAATGCAACTAATAGTGATTAATCGTTTGCCAGCACTAGTATTTATGTATACACAAATATATATAATGTACACACATACATATTATGTAAACAAAAACTTTTATCTTGGATGTGATAAATCTGAAGCATTGTGCTATATATATTATCTGCAGTATTATAACGGGAATGTTTAGGGAAGGGCACAAATGGACCACATTTCCCATGAATCCTTTCAGCTGTGACGAATAGACAGGGAGGAGCTTTCGTATTTTTTTTTTTTAACTCTCCATATTTTTTATTTACCATATTTATTTATTTATTTGATTTTCGGAAGCAGGAGCAGTGTGTGATGGCGTCAGGATCATGTAAGAGCTGATCTGACTCGCAAGGACAGCAGAAGCCTTGCAATCTAGAGATAATATACACCTAGAGCAGAGGAGCACAATAGGAAAGAGTGAACAAAAGGCACGTTTATCCGTTTATGCTGTTTTCTCTTTCAGTTCAGCCGAGCGTTTGGGAATCATACGCGCCTGGAATATCGGCCCTCTGAATCACGGACGAGGATTTTCCAGACGCATAAACGACCCGAAGAGCCCCGTGATTTTAATATTTGTAGAGCCTCGGAGAAATACAGAAGCAGAAGCTGGAATCGTCGCATCTCGGTGGGCTGCGGTGGATGTGATGATAATGATGGCAGCTTAAGCGAGTCACTCGTGAAAGGAGCCTGATAGGAGCAGGAAAGTCGAGCGGAGAAACAAGGAAGCGATCTCTCTCTCTCCCTCTCGCTCGCTCTCTCATTGTGTTCATCTATAGCAAGAAAACATCAATCTAATGCTCGATCTAGGAGTATGCGACTCCACGCGAGCAGGTGAGTCGCTGTTTGCTGGGCTAGCTCGTCGTGTTTTGTCGCGTGTGTGTGTGTGGAGCTGAGCGTCTTATTAAAGCACTGCTCAGTAGGCGACGTTCCTCCCAGAGCAGGGTGGTTAGTAAAGCCCATCTGAGTGAGTGCTAGCAGCCCTGGTTAGTTAGTGGCGCTGCTGAATGAACCTGCTAACCCATGCTAGCTGGCGGCTCGGCTCGGGCTATACGCAGGGTTCTGCTGGGTTATCGCAGCGTGTTTTGCTATGTGTGAAAGAAACGACACCCCGGGCTCATCGTGGGCTCCTGTGGTGGTTTTCCGCGAAGGTAGCAGTAGATGTGAAGCTGAGGAGACTTGAGCGCTGCTGGTTAGCTGCTCGTGTTAGCTGGTCTCGCAGGGAATCGGTAAAGTGTGCTTCACATGTCGTAAAGGCACTGTCAACACCTCATTCGTGCTAAATCTCATCAGGTTCAGTCCTAGTGAAGGTATGTCAAGTCAGGAGCCCTGCCGTGTTTTCATTGTTTCTGATCTGATCTTCCTGTTTAATTTTAGGCCCATATTTTACATGACACGGTGTGCGTGATGCTGTAACTCTCAAGGAAATTATATAGTATGTCTTGGAGAGCAGAATTTGCACCAAAATACTATTGTTTTTAGAGTTTCTGTTATAAAACCACTGCAATACTGATTTAAAGGGCAAGAATATTATGAAATCTCACTCAGCCCATAACTGTAGAAACAGTGGCTGTTGTGTTTTGGTGGTTGTTACTGCAGTGTATGTGTGTAAAGTCATTGTGTTTTCTGTGTCAGTAATAGTGAAAGTGCCATGTTCAGTGAAAATCAGCAGATGATAATGATAATGAGGAACACAAATCTCTCTGAAATACTTGATTCTGATGGTTCTGTCCTGGCATTCAGCAGAATAATATTTCTCAAATATCTCAAAACTCTCACATATACCAATGTGGGTAATTCTGTACATAAGACGGTTCATACAGGAAAGCCAAGTCTCTCATATACTGGTTTATGTCCCCTGAGCTGTTGTCATACACCATGCCACTCTCAGCGGAGTAAGCTTTTCATTATCTGACATCATATTCAGAATACTTTCACTATCATGCAAAAAAAGTTTATTGTTGATTGCATTTACATTGCTTTTCTAAACCCCTAAAATAAACAAATGTGACACTCAAAAAAGCAAAATGCAGTTGTCATTGTGTGTGCATGATTTTCAGGTTCAGTGCTTATATGTAAATTGTAAGTGTGTTTGTGTTGAAAAAGACTTTTAATTCATACCAAAGACGCTCTAAGATAAATCTCTTAGCTCAATCAGTAATTCTGCAGCCTAGTTCTTAACACTATATTTTGACGGTATAGCCAGAGTTTTTTTTTTTTTGCTTTGTTTTTTGTCTCCCACTATCCACACCACATAGAGTTATTAGTTATTTGCTGTAGCTGTTTTTTGGCTTTCACACTGGATAAAATAAAATTGGCTGGATTTCACTTAAATTGCATAGTGGAGGATTATATGACCAACATCTCAGATCATGATCTGTGTCATTTTAACAGATTGTCTAATAATAGGGTTGTGTGAAATATGCAGTGTATGATAATGTGGTGATTGTTGTGTTAAGCTGCTGTATTAAGAGTGTATCTCAATTAAAAGGGTAGTTCACCCAAAAAAGAGCATTTACTCGTTTACCTACCCTCAGGCCATTCTAGGTGACTTGTTCTTTATTAGTGAAATCAGTGAAGAAGAGTTTTAGTCGAAACCATGCTTCTTGGTGATTAATCAATTTAAGTCAGCAGCTTTCCGTTTTTGAATATCAGGAAAAACAATTGAATCCATGTGTCTCCTGATGATATATTGAGGTCTTATGAAGTGAAACAATCAGTCTGTTCAAGAAATCAAACATTTACAACATTATTACCTGAGCCTCATGCAAACGGGTAAACTGGTACTCTTAAACCGTTCAATTTAATAAACATTCAGTTCACATAATGATGAAACTTGTACGCAATAATATTATTCTAGCACCCAATAATGGTGAAACGTAAATGTTTTCCATGTCTAAATTAATCATATAAAGTGAAAAAAATCATAAACAACGAGAAACCATAAAAGCATAAATTTTTATGAATAAAAAAGTATTCGGTTCATTCGCTCCTATCAGCGGCTCATAAGTCTTTGAACTGTTACCTCAGTTCAGTGTGGGAGGAACTGGAGCTGAATCAGTTAATTAATCACAGGATCGGATACACCACACACACACACACACATATATATTCTATTCTTTTTTCTCTCTCTCTTTCTGTGTTTAACCAAGTCTCTGCCTTTCTAAAACAGAACAGTTTCCTGGACGTCAATGAGTCTGGTTTCAGAAGTGGACATTCAACCGAGACTGCTCTTCTCTCAGTTGTTGAAGCCCTTAGACTGGAAAGAGCAGATTACAAATCTTCTGTACTGATCTTGCAGGATCTGTCTGCTTTTGATCCTTCTTTCAACACTATTGAGAAAGGGAACGGGTTCCAGTGGTTTGAGTCTTATTTCTCAGATATGTCCTTCAAGGTATCTTGGAAAGGTGAGATGTCTGGGGTGCCTCAGGGCTCAGTTCTTGGACTACTCTCTTCTCTATGTAGCCTACATGGAATCACTAGGTTCTGTCATTCAGAAACCTAGCTTTTCAACTCTCATTCCATCCTGATGATATTATGATAACTGCTCACATCTCAGCTTGTCTAACAGACATTTCTTGCTGGATGCAGGACCGTCATCTTCAGCTGAACCTTGCCAAGACAGAACTGCAGTCCTGTAGATTTGCTTTGTTCAACACCAAGAAGATCAGGCCCTTTCTTTCTGAATATACTTCACAACTCCTTGTTCAAGCTCTTGTTCTGTCCAGGCTGGACTATTGGAATGCTCTCTCGGCAGGTCTTCCGTACAGTTTTATCAAACAAGAAAGACTTAAGAAAAAGAATACTTGTCACACCTTCATTCATTTGTTTAATAATTAGCACTGGCTATCAATAGCTGCTTGCGTAAAATTCAAATCATTAATATGTGTCTACAAAATCACCTCTGGCTCTGCACCCTTTAAATAAATTCATTATTTCAGACTTATGTGCCTCTAGAAGCGTGTGTTCTGCAAGTGAACACTGCTTTATTGTTCATCTCAAAGAAGCACAGTCACTTTCACAGACTTGTACATGAACTGTTCCCTCCTGGTGGAATGACCTACCCAACTCAATCTGAGCAGCTGAGTCTTTAGCCATCTTCAAGAATTGACTAAAACACATCTCTTACATCTCTGACGTTCTAACTCCAGCACTCTAATCTAATTCTACTCTTTAAAAAAGTGCCCCTTTTAGACTTGCACTCTATTCATATACTAACTACTTGTTTTTAAAACAAAAAACACTAGATATGGTGATCTTTTTCTTAAAATCTTTTTCATTTTTTATTTATTACATACTTAACAAAAGCAAGAAAGGCCGATAAGAATAGCATACTCTTTTGTTTTTCTATTCTATCTTTTCTTTTTATTTATAATTTTAAAAAGTGCTACATGTACTAGGTTAAACTAACTGAGACTTGTTACAACACTTGTATCATTGCTCTTTTGCTGATGTTTGATTACTTCCATTGACCTCATTTGTAAGTCGTTTTGGATAAATGTCTCTTATAAGGTAAATAGGACTCTAAGGCGTCTGAAAGTGAGTTTTCATTAAGTAACTTGTAGTTTCTTGCACAGATCGAGGGTTTCGCTTCGCAAGATATTGAATTTTTCATCAGGAATCGCAGGTATTAATTTTTTTTTTTCTTTTTCTCAATACTCAAAAACAGGCAGCTGCTGATTTATTTTTAATGAATCACCAAGGACAATGGTTTCAGCTAACAATCTTATTTACTGTTGGACTGAAAAAAGAAGTCACCTACATTTTGTATGGCCTAAGGGTGAGTAAATAAATGGCAGATGTTCAGTTTTGGATGATCTGTGACTTTAAGAGTCTGTGCATTCAGTGTGTGACAAAGCCTATTAGAATGAACCGAACATTCAGGATAAAGGCAATAATGCCTCACAATTTTTATTTGAACAATGAACAATTCTTACTTTTATTTTAAATGAATGAATATTCTACAATCGAAATGTATATATTTTTAATTAATGTGTTGCATCACAAGAAGAGCAAGTTATGACTTTTACATTTTTTTATTAAGGATTATAAGATTACAAGGACCAAAATATGCATGAATGAATCCTTCACAATGACTGGTCTAAAATTCATTTTACTTTCTTAATCCATGATCAGTCAGGTGTCATTTAGGCGTCTCCCTCAAAATGATCCAGAGGAAAAATTGGGATGTTTAGCATGGTTCTGGCTGAGAATGCTGTCTCTGAAGAGACTGGACACAATCATCAGAGAGCAAGACATTGTGCGTCCGTGATCAAAAGCAGTGCTTCAGTAAGAACGTACAGCTGGTAGTATTACTCTTTATGTTCAGTTCGGTTCTTGCTGTAAATAGAGACTCCAGATCCTCCAGTTGTCCGTCAGAGACTCAAGATGGTGCCAGATCCCTCTTCTGACGCGTGTGTGTGTGTGTAGAGTGATTATGTCCTTGATGAACATGTTTATTTGTTAAAACTGTAAGTGTTGTCTGAAGGCGTCTGAAGTGCGGAAGCTGTGTGTTATGCTGGGGCTTGTCTGTGTGAGTGTCCTGAAGCAAGTGTGTGTTGGTTTTGTCTGGGCTGGTCTGAGCTGTGTTCTCTCCTCAGTTGAATGCAGAGGGGATGTCTGGCAGTAAGGCGCTGGGCGGCGCGCGGCGGCGGCGGACACGGTGCCGGCGCTGTCAGGCGTGTATGCGGACCGAGTGCGGCGAGTGCCACTTCTGCAAGGACATGAAGAAGTTCGGCGGCCCGGGGCGCATGAAGCAGTCCTGTCTGCTCCGGCAGTGTACCGCAGTGAGTCACTCAGAACCAGGCTTTACACACACTCTCTGAGTATAAGAAGGAAAGTGATAAAATGAGTATCTTTCCACCTGAAGACTTATTGGCTTTCAGGTCTAAGCGAATAAAAAAACTTGTCAAACACCAATACAAAATGCAGAAACTATTAATTGGTTATTCTACCATAAATTGTACTATTAATTATATTCTGCGATTGGAAAATATTGTAAATTGATAAACCGTTAATTGTCTCAGAGAGCACCTGCAATACCATTTAGCTACTTTTTAATTTTTTTTTATGCTTTTAATAATATAGATTGTGTCAAAGCACTTATCAAATAGGAGTAATGTAGGGTCAAATAATGTATAATCACAAGATTAAACACATAATTTTTCAGTTAAAGGCATTTCATAATTGAACTTGTTAGCAACCTTCTTTTTTAAGAAACTTAACAGTTTAAAAAAGTCAAGAGTGGGGTGTAACTAAGGGTGCAACTGTAAAACATTAAAGTATCTTGAGCCTGTGTGAACCACAGGTCTCATATTAGAGGATTTAATCAAACTCCCATTCAAGAAACCCATTGACTTTGGGATGATGTAAGCAGAAGTGCTAACTCTCTTCTGGGTTTTTGTCTACAGACATGGTAATTGGGCCACTCTGTGTGAATGTGTTTGAGCGGCTGAGTGTTAGTGCTCTGACTTCAGAAGCTTTGATCGCATCTGGCAGGGCTAGTGTCTGAAGGCCTGTGTTGATTGACTATGTTGCCCTCCTCAGCCTGTGCTGCCCCACACAGCCGTGTGCTTCGCCTGCGGTGAAGCGGGGAAGGAAGACACAGTGGAGTCGGAGGAGGAGAAGTTCAGCCTCTCGCTTATGGAGTGCACCATCTGTAACGAGATCATCCACCCCAGCTGCCTTAAGGTTAGTGCCACGCGCTGAGAGGAAGCTTCAAGGCAAGTCTAAGCTAGCTCCTGCTAACACTGCTTGTCTGCTGTCTCCTCAGATGGGCAAGTCTGAAGGCATCATTAATGATGAGATCCCCAACTGCTGGGAATGTCCCAAGTGCCACAAGGAGGGGAAGACCAGCAAGGTAAGCCTGCACAGACTCTGCCCGCTTAAAACACTGACGTTCACTGACCGTCTGCCGCCACTTAGAGCTTCAATTTTATGTGGTGTATTCTGTTTTGTGACTAATGCAAGTTTATTCAAAGCAGTAAAATAACATGACCATCGAAGTGCGTAATGCTTCTTAACCATACATGATTAAGTCACTTAAACAATTAGAAATAAAACAGCATCATAGAATTTAAAGGAATAGTTCACCCAAAAATCAAAATTTCGCCATACTACTCACTCCCATGCCATCCTAGTTGTATATGAATTTCTTTTTTTAAAAGTTAAAAAAAAATGTATCATGGCTCTTCCAAGCTTGTTTAAGGTGGTGGATAGCGGCCATTTATTTTAAAGCTCCGTAATTAAATATATACGCCTGTGTAAGTACCGTGTCATAAAACTAACCTTTACTAACCTTTTCTTGGCTAACCTGTGATGTGACTTACATCATATGTCAACGCAGAAGTCAGCCAAGTAGCCGGAACTCAGCATTATCGCAGGAAAAAAAACAGAAGACAGTAATTAACATAACATTTTAAAACTATAAATATTTGTTACAGTAACCTATCAATCTGCTTCAGAGGATATGTGATAACCCCCTGAAGGCATATAGGTTAGTTTTACATCACTGTACTTGCAGATACATCAGATTTACAGAGTTTCAAAAAGATGGCCGCTGTCCACCAGCATAACCAAGCCTGGAAGAGCCACGATAAACTGGACAGACTGTCTTCATCTGAAAGAAGAAAGTCCTATAAACCTAGGGTGGCTTGGGGTTGAGTAGTTTGTGGCGTAATTAGAATGTTTTTTTAAACTATTCCTGTGAAAAAAAAAAAAAAGGAAAACCACTCACAAAGAGCAATTTCTTCATTTAAAAACTTTATACTGTTTTTTTTTTTTTTCATCCTACTGCATCAGGCGATTTGCTATACTGAAAGTGATATTGTGATATTCACTGTCACTGACGAGATGCACATGACTATAGGATGTGTTATATTGGCCAGCACTATAATGTAAACAACATCTCTGCATAGATGTTCTCTTTTTTTTCTTTTTCTTTTTTTTCACAACAACATTTTGAATGACGTAGCAGTCGCACAGCATCCAGTAAGTTCAGCTGGATAAGCTATGAAGAACATTAAAACACAACGACAGCTACATCATCTTCATATCTCCTGCTCCACTGATTAAAGCTGCCTGATACACACCTAACGTTCTATGTTAAATGTGAATTTTTATATTATTCGACAAGTTACAAATTTACTCAAATGTGGGCTTTACCATAGTAGTAATAATAATAATAGTAATGGTTTTTAGGATCAAGGCGACGGTTCAGGAAAGAGGCGCATGGACAATGGTGAGGTGAGCCGCTGGAAGCTGACGGATGAGCCACCACCAAGTAAGAAGAAGAGCCTGTCTCTGGAGGACTCGTCCCGGCCAGATGGAGCCAAGCGCAAGAAGGACAAGGAGCTGCCCCAGGAGAGTGCTTCAAAGAAGAAGGTGAGTAACAGGGCAAGGATTCAGCTGTGAGACACTCAACTAAACAATACTTTGTTATTCGACACTGGAAAGACTTTAGTGTTTATTTATTCATTTATTTAATTGATGTTTTGCTTTAAATTTTTACAAAGGTTATACTGTCATGTTATTGATGAATTTAAAAATGAGACGTTATTTTAAGGTGGCCTTGTTACTTTGCAATAATACATTTAGGTACTGCGTAATATTAACTAACTACATGTGCTTACTATATGGTTAGTGTTTGGATAAGGGTTATTTGCATTTAGTTATGCAAAATTAATTGTTGTTATAATGCTAATTATATGTAATGTGTTACAAGGACACCTTAAAATAAAGTGTTACATAGTACTTCATACTAGAGCCCTGCAAGGGCCTCAAATTTAGGCCCGAGACGCTCAGGCCGAGCCTGGCCTGTGTCCGACAGCTTGTCAGAATTACCAGCACAGACTCAATCCGAGCCCGTCTTTTTCCCCCTTCTACCAAAACGTCTTATACTGCTGTTTCTGCTACTATAATAGTTAAGTTTAATGGCAGAATGATTATATTTTGTTCCGTTTTTTTATTAAGCTAATTTTGAATTTTTTTTTCGTTAAGTATAAGTTTATGTTTTTTTAAAGTACCAAGTGGCCAGTGGCAGACAGTGAACTGATCATAAAGTATAACTGATCAATTTAGCCTTCTCAAATCATCACGACTTGCCTTAAACAAAATCGATAGGCATGCTAAAACAGTTCAAACAAATAACAATGTTTAAACGTTAAACGCAAAATATGCGACATGGTTTGTGCAGAGAGTGACGCTATAAAGCGCGTTCTGCAGGACATAGAGCCTTCATTTTCTCTGATAAAGGTAGGAGTAACATGTCATTCAGAACTGTAAAGGGTCTACTTTTATTTGCGTGCATCTGAACGCAGAACTCTTCAGCTGCGCTGACAGCAGCACTCTCTCTGCTGCGGGACAATAAACACTGTGGAGTTGCTTTAAGCTGCGGTGCGCGGTCTTGTGTTGTAATCACTTTTCAGTGTATGGCTTTTAATCACTAATTGATGGATGTCTAAACTATAAAAATAAGGAGAAGCCTAAAACAGCCCCGAGGCCCGGCTCATGTCTGAACTATGATGTCAAAATTGGCCCAAAGCCCGGCCCGAGGGACGTAAAAAAGTCTGGGCCCACCAGCCAGAGCCTAAATGCTGGGCTGTATTTCATACATATTTCAGGTGGAAAGCAAAATCAGGCTATTATCATTCTTATTATTCTTAGAAAAAAAGTGAAAGTGTTTGGTGTCGCCTTTGTCAAATTGGTATATTAATATTAATCTTGCTTATGTGCTACTGGTTATGGGGACAACACCAGATATGCTATCCTGGTTTAAAGTGGAAACACTGTACATGAAACTTACTTGAAAAATATTTTTTTTTATATCTGTATATATTCTAATGAATTGATTACCATTTACTTATATAACTTCTAGTTGGCAGAACTCATCAAGGTTTTCTTGTGATTTTGCTGTCTGTCAAAGATGCTTTCATTCACATGAAGTGTGTTTAAATTCTTGGGTGTTTTTCTTTTTCTTCCCAACAGATAAAAGGAGCCCGTGATAAACATCTGAAGAAGGTACGTCTGTTCTCTTTAGTGTTGAGTCTTGAAACACATAGTGCTGAGTTTCACTCACTAGAGTAACTCTGTCTTTGACCTCTCTAGCAGAAAGCAAAACCCAACTCATCGGACTCTTCGGAGGCGAACGGGCCGAACTCTTCTTCGGGCGGTGGACACGGCTCTGGGGCGGCACAGGCCTCTACCCCGAGCCAGGACCAGCGCTCACACCACCGCGAGAAACTGGAGCGCTTCAAGCGCATGTGCCAGCTGCTGGAGCGAGTGCGTGACTCCAGCTCCTCGTCCTCCTCAAGCTCCGAAACAGACTCTGAGTCGGACTCAGACTCTCCGTCCCCTGCAGGGGGTGCCTCAGAGCCATCCTCCCCTGCATACCGGGAGCGCGAGCGGAGCCGGCGCCTGGCCGAGCTGGGCTTCAGCGCCAGCGAGGAGTCGGAGGGCGAGAGCGTGGCGGCACAGGAGCAGGAGACTGAGGAAGAACCGCAGACACAGAGGCGCAGAGGAGAGGGCAGCACCCGGCCAAGGAAGACACTCGCTGACGCCGAGCCTGACGAGGATGAGGACGACCGTGCTCACAGAGCCCTGGCCCCGTCCTCTCCACTCTCTGCCACGCAGCCGCCCAGCTACGGACACTTAGCGGGCCCTGAGGGCCTGTCCTCGTCCAAACGCACTAACGGACAGGACGCACGCAATGGGCGCACGCGGGTGAGCGGCAGAGAGCTTCAGGAGAAGGAGAACTCCAACAGTAGCGCCGTCTCCAACCATCGGCACACTGCCGGCAAGGCCGCCCGCGGGAGCAGGGTCCGTGGAGCAGGCCGGCAGGGCCAGAGCGGCCCATGGAGCAAGAGCTCGGCGACGGGCGGATCCGGCACAGCTAACGGCAGCCCTCACCCAGGGAGCGTGTCTCTGGCCCCGCCACGCTCACAGCTGCTGAAGAGGAGTGCTGTGGCCGTACCCTCGCCACCCCGGCCCCTGCAGATGGAGCGCCACTTAGTGCGCCCACCGCCGGCCTGCCCCGAGCCCCACTGCCTGCCACTGGACAGTGGGGCCTCGCACGTGCTTCCCCGGGACGTTTGGCTCCGCGTCTTCCAGCACCTTAGTCAGCGGCAGCTATGTGTCTGTATGAGGGTGTGCCGCACCTGGAGCCGCTGGTGAGGGACCATATGCACATCACACACACTTCAGAGGGGCCCTTGTTTATAGCGAGCTGTTTCGGTGCATGTCCCTTA
Source organism: Enteromius paludinosus (assembly GCA_032361165.1). Classification (NCBI taxonomy): domain Eukaryota; kingdom Metazoa; phylum Chordata; class Actinopteri; order Cypriniformes; family Cyprinidae; genus Enteromius; species Enteromius paludinosus. Next base: position 84,640 of record JAUMHQ010000082.1, read on the forward strand.
AAATGCTAACAAGCTCTACTGACCCTGCCCCTCTCTTCTGTGGAGTGACTAGCATTCTCTGAGACTGTTAACTTCAGCTTCATATAGCCAGGAAATTTGATTACTAGCACCAGGGGTGTAACGGTTCGCGTATCGTGTAACGCACGGTTCATGGTCATTTCCCAAATCATCAAAGTGATCATTTGTATCTCCTTGTTAGTGGAGACTTGAGAGAGCAGAG
>JAUMHQ010000082.1:89296-105766 GCA_032361165.1 Enteromius paludinosus
CAGACTGCCACGGTTAAAGTTAAAAATCTTCGTTTGTGTTCTGCTGAGGAAACAAATTCACCTACATCTTGGATGCCATGGGGGTAAGCAAATAAACATCAAATTTTCATTTTTGGGTGAACTATCCCTTTCCTACGGCGCACCGTGCATTGTCCTATTGAAGAGCTCACACTCTGAGCGCGATATATCTGACAGGACAGGATGGTTTGTTTTTCTGAGATGAGAGATGTATTAAATTATTTCATAAGTTAAGAAATAATGATAGAACAATGATACTGACGTTAAGCCGATCAGCATGTTATCTGCCCACATGTTGATTCGGAACCGTTTTTCCCAGGAACTCTTTCAAACTGCATCTGACAGAAGTGTCAAAGGCTGACAAACTGAGCAACTGATAGAGAAGGGTTTTGGTTACCGTAGTGACCAAGAACCTTATGGTCCCTCTAGTTGAGCTCCTTGATTATATAAAAGAAATCTCTAGAAAGACAAACATCCCTACAATACTTCATCAATTTGGGCTTTATGGCAGTGTGGCAAAACTAGATCCTCTCCTCCGTGAAGACACCTGAAAACAAACTAGGAATTTGCAAAAAAAAGCACCTAAAGGACCCTCAGATTCTGAGACACAAGATTCTCTGGTCTGATGATCAGCCCTGCTCACAAAAAGTGAAGTGTGTTGATAGCAGCCTCATGCTGTGGACCTGTTATTCAGCAGCAGGGACTATCGGAGTAGAAGGAACACTCAGTGCAGCAAATATAGAGAGAGCCCATCCAGAGCATTTAGAAACTCAGACTGGGCAGAAGTTTGACCTTCCAACAGGACAATGACCTTAAGCACACAGCAAGACTGGCTTATACACAACTCAGTGAATTAAACCCAATCAAAGATTTTTGGAGAAGCCTGAATATGTGCATCTGCCCCCATCCAGCTTGAGAGTTGAAGAGGTGAGAAGAGTGGCAGATAATTGCTTAATTGTTTATGAGCAAGGCTTGTTGTATCAAACAAAAAAGGCTTGAGACTGTAAAATACTTTAGTACTGTATGTAGTTAAGGGTGTAAGTACTTATGCTATGTACAGTGTAGTTTTCATATTTTTATTTTACAGTTGTGACAGTTCTGTTTTTGCTTCATCAGTATGGTGTATGGAGCACAGATTGATGTAGAAAAGTGTCATTTAAAGCAGTTTAACATGAGGCAGCAACATAACAAACTGGTAAACAATTACATTTTGTAAAGCACTGCAGTAGGGGGGCTTACCAATATCAGTTACTGCAGCGATTTCACTGTTTTTCACCATTAAACTGCTGGTGGTGATTTACAGTGTGGCTTTATGGTATCACAGAGGTACAGCAGTGTAAGTGCTCAGGCTGCAGGTGTTTGACAGTGCTGACTGTGCTGCTATGTTTCAGGCTGCGTGAAGGTGACGGAGCAGTGTCTGCCGCTGCTGCGCCGCTGCGCCTCGTTACAGAGCGTGGACCTGCGCTCCTGCGGCCTGCTGGCTCCAGACGTCAGCCAGCTGCACTGCTTCCCCTCGGCTGAAGACAGACTGCTGCTCAAGAACAGCTAGACCAGCCCGAATGCACCACAGGACACCACGGACACGCTGCTGTTTTTCTTTTTTTTTTTCTTTTTATTTCTGGATCAACCATTTGTAAATTGAGAAATCAATTCCACATAGATATTCCGTACCAGTGATGAGTGTGTGTACAGATTAGTAGTTTGCTGTAATGACCCCTCCTGACCCCGGCGCCACTCCTGTCCTGTCCAGCGGGGAACACAGGCTCTGTCCTGATGCAGAATGTATTTTACTGTGGAGAGCTTGTCTCAAACACAGCCATGTTAGTGTGCTTGGGTGCATCTCACCCCAAAATCAAAACTGATTTTTGCATAAATTAAAAAAATCCCACTTTGGGACCATTTAAAAGGTTTATTTTTTATTTTATTTTTTTGCATTATGGTGTGATTTCATTACTGGTAGGCACATTTATCACACAAGTCCTTATGACTGTAAAAATAAGAATCCCACTCTTCTGCTATAACCGCAAATTACATATTAGATTTGAGTCCTCGCTGTTGATGAGGTTCAGATACAGAAATAAGAATCAGATGCTTAAAAATATTTGTGGTCCTGAAATGAGGCTGGACTTTGATTTTGGGGTTCTAGGTTTGTTGAGATTCACTCATTAATGAAACAGTTTCGAGACGTGTGTGTGTGTGTGTGTGTGTGTGTGAACAGTGTTAGGATCAATACGCTGCATCCCTTCTCTTAGGGACACTAGCTCTCGGCCTCGTCGTGCCATACGCTGACCGTCCTCTGTCCTTACCCTTTTCATTCTTGATTGATAAAGGACATGGATCCGGAAGCCCGACAGACGAGCCAGGCTCCAGCTGCTGTGTCGTCAAGCTGAGCTCTGCTGCATCTTATATAAGGTCGCAGGGTGAATGTTGCTGTAGATTCCTGCAGATCTGGAAAGGTTTTCACAGAACGAGGCATTGGTTTGCTGATTGATTAGTTGTCATTAAAGCTGCTTGCCTTCAAAGCCAGAATGGTCCAAACTCAAATAAGCTTTCCATTAGCAATGGTGAAGATAAATGCTTTGTGGCCAATTAGTTTGAAAACATATTAGAGAAAGTAAAAGTTTTTCCAGGTGTTTCCAGTCACATTCAGTGTTATCACTCGCAAAAGACTAACCACACATATTCTCCAAACGCATTCTTCCCAGTCACTTCTGGCATTTTAATGGTTTTAATGGCAGGAAGGCTTCAACAGTTATAATTGTTCTGATTTGAAACCAGTTCCATCTTCTCTGTTGAACTTTTGAATGAGCCTCTACCAAGGAGCCTCGAAAACAGCTTTTCTTCAATCTTTCTGTGAGCTCTGCAGCTACTTCCTTCCAGAATACGATGCATGTTGACACCTTTCACGGACTGTATTCCTTGCACACTTTTATTCAGTATTGGGTCCAATACATGGCAGTTTCAAGTGTTTGATGGCAGTAGACAAACAGCATCCCTTAAAAGTGACCTCGACAATGTAGTTGCAATGTTTTTTGGGGGTTTTTTTCTGTTGTTGATGTTGTTGTTGTTGTTGTTTTTTAGATTTCATGTTCAGTGCGGTTTGCATCTAAAAGACATTCTTGCACATTGGGAAATACCTGTGTGCCGTTTATAGTTACATATCAAACACTGAGTTGTTGATCATTTCTGGAATCGGCACGAAGAATTCAAGTTGAAGAACTTGAACAGGTTTTAAATATGGTTCCTCTTTCATGCAACCATGTTTTTGTTTTTTGTTTTTTTGTTTTGCAAACTCATAGCCCACTCAACTGAATTGCCATGTATGAACCAAACATTTACCCTGTTGAATGCACAGGGCTGAAATCATGTTATTATAATATCTTGCCAAAATTTCCTGTTTTGGGCGTTCATATATAAATATATATATTTCTTCCTTTGCATTGATCCATGTGATAGAATATGTGAAACAATGGGGGAAAAGAAAAACAAGGCAGCTACTGTAAGAGTGACTACTGTAAAATGTCTAATTAAATAAAGACAATGGGGGTTGTTTTTATTTGCTTTGCTTTCGCTTTTTTGTCCTTGATGTGCTGCATACACTACTGAAATACTTGAGAGTTCTTCGAAACAAAAAAAAATAAATTTCAGGGCTCAACAGTGTGAAGATTTCACATGCATTTCAGAGGGGAAAACTACTGTTTCAGATGAAGTGAGTAAGTTGGGCACAACATGTGAACTTAATTTATACCATCTGAATAAAACTCCCTAATACAAATCTTGATTGTAGACTTTGAAACCTTTGAACATTTTGTCATTAATTACTCACCCATACCACTCCGGACATTTTCAGTAAGATTACTAAACATGCTTGTTTGCCTGCTTTTGTGTGATTAACTTGAAACATGGCCAACATATATTTTAAAACACTGGGTTTTTTGATGTGTTTTTTGCTAGGGTAGCAAAAATATGTATCTTTTTGCCATGACAACCTCAGACATTTGCTGTTGCTCTGTGCGTTTATATCAAAACTGCTTAAATGGCACATGGCGTGTGAATTTGAATCGACTGTCTTGGTTAGGCCCAAAAAACAACTGTGTATAGTCATCAGCACCAATGTCTAAAATAAAACAGCCCTGAGATTGTATATAGTTCTGTTCAAATCTGTAATCAAAATGAGGCTGCGCAGTTAGACCATCTAAGAAGAACATGTTGTGAAAAGTTCTGAAAAAAGAGAAGACAAACAACAACAAAAACAAAGGGAACAGTGTTCAAGTTCACCCAGTAAACATATTTGTAATAATATTGATAAAAGCCAGTGATTGTTCATTTAGTTTAACAGTGTGTTAATTTTAATATTGATGCTTGTGTGTAAAAATAACAGCCGCAGATCTGGAGAGAAAAGCATCAGAGAGAAGTGTTGAGAAGAGAAAAAGTACAAGTTAGTACTTCTGACTAGGGTCAGAAAATATCAGAGGGGAAATGTTCTTATTTGACCTTTATTGTATGAGATTGTGTATTAAAACACTTTAAACTTAAACTTATATAAATTTATTTTAAGGCCCTTTGTGGGAATCCAGCCGTTGTCTAATCTGGTTGGACACTGAAAAATTGGGCTAGTTTTCATTCCATTTGGGCGGATTTTGAGTTGTCATTGGGCTGGAAATATTTCTGGGACCTGGCAACCCTGAAGTAATGTCAAGTTGTCATGACAGACACTGACAGGTTATGTTGTCTTTGTTTATGTCAGGTAATAACAAAGGCATCTCAAACAATGTCATCTTTGCATTAAAAATGACAAAACGGAGCAAATGACACAATAACAGTCTTGCATTAAACCTCCTTTATATTCATGACGTATGTCATGTCATGATTATGAAGGTATTGTTACAGTTGGTGCAGGGAAAGTAGATCGCTGGAGTCGAAGAGTGCCAACAAATAATAATGTTTTAATAAGTAACAAAAAGGTCTCAACAGGAGACAAGGAGTGGAACTTAACACGGGTAACATTCAACAGGTAACATTTACATTGATCAACAAACAGAACTTTAAAAGACAGTATAAATGCACATGGACTAATGACAAAATGAAGGACAGCTGTGGAAACACAGGTGGGAGCAAATTAACTAATGATTACATACAAACACAGGAAAGTTCAAATCTGGGGAAACAGGAACTAAAACAGGAAGACATGAAACCGAAACTAAGAACAGACAGAACGCAACATTTACCTCCCCCTCCCGGAAATGCGCATAGTTGCGCCGCAAGAAACAACAAAAAACACAGGGGTCCAATCCCAAACTCCTCTCCCGCCCACCCTTTCCAGGACCATGGCCATACTGCCCCCCCTTTCCTTGGGGAGGTTCACCGTCTCAGGAGGCCATGGTCCGTGTGGCTGCTCAGAAGTGGTGGCGTCTGGAGGGCTCATACTCTGGAGGCACAGACATAGGAACTGGACTTGGGATCGGCCCTCCTGGCCGAGATTCAGGAAATGGAATCAGGATCCGCTCTCCTGGCTGTAAATCAGGAACTGGAATCAGGATCAGCTCTCCTGGCTGTAAATCAGGAACTGGAATCAGGATTTTCAGGATTTCCTGGTAAATTCGGCAACTGGATTTGGGATTCCTGGCTGTGACGGTGGAACGGAGTCCACGGGGAACTGGACTGGCTCTCCCTGCCAAAGATCCAGAACGTGCTCTGTCACCCGGTGTACCAGAATTCGTGGAATCTTGGAGCTCCTTTGGCTGCACTTTGTGATCCGTGTCAGGGGGCGGCAATCCTGGGCATAAATGCGGAGCGGAATCCGCGGAGAAGAGGATCAGATCTCGGGGAGCTGGCACTGGATGCTCTCATGGTGGGGTATCAGGTGGATGCTTTCATGGCGCGGTGATGGGATGGCGTTCTTAAACTGGGACTCTAGGCTGAAGACAGAAACGGCGCTGGGTAGAGGTGAGTGTCCGGAATCATTGAACTGATATGTGGCGGATTCAAGCGGGAGGCGAACCAGCTAAGCCCAGTGGTTTTCGAGAAGGATTAGACAAGATGTCACAGAATATCTTCCCGCTAAAGACAAATTGGAACCACTTACATCTAGGACATGAAGAATGAACTTGATCAAAGAAAAAGCACACATAGGAATTTCAAGGCTAAAAAAACCTTTGTCCAGTCCCAGCCGAAAACACACTGCTAGTAGATGATCGGGCCAGCTCACATCGGTGGCTTGCTCTAAAAATTCCTCCACATACCACTCCAATATCCTTCCACTCTGTCGCCAAAGCCTATCCTCAGCCATGATGTTCACTTTGCTGTCCACTCTGCTGTAGTTTGGTCAATCAATCTGTTACAGTTGGTGCAGGGAAAGGAGATCGCTGGAGTCGAACAGTGCCAAGAAATAGTAATATTTTAATAAGTAACATAAAAAGGTCTCAACAGGAGACGAGGAGAGTAACTTAACATGGGTAACATTCAATAGGTAACATTTACATTGATCGACAAACTGAGACACGGTATAAATGCACATGGGACTAATGGCAAAATGGAGGACAGCTGGGGAAACACAGGTGGGAGCAAATTAACTAATGATTACATACAAACACAGGAAAGAACAAATATGGGCAAACAGGAACTAAAACAGGAAGACATGAAGCCAAAACTAAGAACAGACAGAACGTAACAGGTATCATGTTTGTAACGAGGACAAACAAAGACATAAACATCAGTCCGAAAAACATACCAGGTTAGAAGAGCAATCTGTGAAATCGTAGTGAGAGGCAGGCAGAGTCATAACAGGATCAGGCAGATAATCAATGAGAGAAACGCTTGGTAAGGCAGTGAGACTGGCAATACTTCGCAAAATACTGGTGTTTGTTCTCAGGCTTTATACAGAACTGACAGGAAGTGAATGCAGAGGGAGCAGAGTTGAGCTAGTACTCAGGTGAGGGCTCCCTCTGCTGGCTTGGCATTACAGAACATCATCCTCTAGGAGTGACTCCTGGAGCTCTACGTGGGTGTCCCAGTGGTCATGGTGCTGGACGGTCGGGTCTGGCTCGATGGAATTCCTCGGTTAGGGACGGATCCAAGATATCCCTGGCAGCTACCCAGGACCTCTCCTCAGGGCCGTATCCCTCCCAATCCACCAAGTACCCCCTTGTCTCCGCGAGTCCAGTAGCTCCTTCACCTGGTATGCGGGAGCCCCACCGATATCCAGAGGAGGTGGTGGTTCTGGGGCTTCATGGCCAGGGTCAGCTCCCGGGTGGACCGGTTTCAGGAGGGACACATTAAAGGAAGGAGAGATACAATAATCAGGAGGGAGCTCTAACTGGTAAGTCACTTCATTCAATTGATTTCCCTTGTCAAGAGCCAACACCCGTTGTCCAAGTTGGTAGGGAGGGTCTGGTCGACATCTTCGGTTCTCATGAATTTCTTGATTCCTTACAGCCCGTTGAAGACTAACATGTGCACTGTCCCACACCCTCTCACTACGACGGATCCAGTCGTCTACTGCTGGGACATTGGATGGTTCACCTGACCACGGGAACATGGGCAGCTGATATTCCAGAACACATTGGAATGGAGTCAGTCCTGTAGAGGTATGGTTTAGTGAGTTCTGGGCATACTCTGCCCATGGTAGAAACTCTGACCAACGGTGTTGTTCTCTGCTACAATAGGAGCGAAGGCAACGTCCGATCTCCTGATTGAGATGCTCCACTTGGCCATTAGCTTGAGGGCGATAACCAGAATTGAGATTAACATTTATGTCAAGTTCTTTGCAGAAGGCTCTCCATACTTGGGAGGTGAATTGAGTTCCACGGTCACTCACAATATTGTCTGGAAGTCCATATATTCTGAAGACATGTTCAAACAAAGAGAGAGCAGTGTTCATGGCAGTGGGCAGACCTTTGAGAGGAATCAAACGACAAGACTTTGAAAAACAGTCTATGATAACCAGTATGGTGGTGAAACCATTTGAGACAGGAAGGTCAGTAACAAAGTCTATGGAAAGACTTGACCAGGGTCTTTGAGGAATGGGTAATGGTTGGAGAAGACCGGATGGTCATTTTTTAGGTGTTTTTGACTGGGCACAAACTTCACATGACTCAACATAATTGGTTATATCTCTTGACATGGATGGCCACCAAAATTAGTTCTGTACTAGGTGGATAGTGCGTGAGATACCTGGATGGTCTGAGCTGAGTGATGAGTGAACCCACTGGATGATGTGTGGACGTAGGATGACTGGTATGTATTGTTTGTTGAGTAGACACTGTGGAGGTGATGGATCTTGTTGTTGCTCTCTTTGAATCTCCTCCATGATGTTCCAGGTTACAGGCGCTATCACGACGGTGGGTGGAAAAATTAGGTCAGGGGTCTCCGTTGCCATGTGTGATTCGTGTCTGTGAGAAACGGCATCTGCCTTGCCATTCTTGCTGACTGGATGGTAAGTCACGAAAATTTAAATCTGGTGAAAAACAGTGCCCATCTGGCTTGGCGTGGATTCAGACGTTTAGCACTTTTTACGTACTCTAGGTTCTTATGGTCAGTTATTACTTGGAATGGGTGTGCAGCTCCCTCTAACCAGTGCCTCCATTCTTCCATAACCGGGACAGAACAGTTTTGACATGTTGGATATGTTCCAGTTCAGTGTTGGAATAGATGAGGATGTCATCAATATAGGCAATGACATATTTATGTAAAATGTCTCTGAATATCATGATGAATGATTGAAATACTGCTGGTGCATTAGCAAGCCCATACAGCATCACCTGGTATTCGTAGTGCCCCCTGGTGGTGAGAAATGCTGTTTTCCACTCATCACCCTCTTTAATACGGATAAGGTTGCACGCACTTCTTAAGTCCAACTTGGTGTATATCCTTGCCTCTTTTAGTTGTTCTAAAGCTGATGGTACCAAAGGGAGGGGGTAACGAAACCTGACTGTGACGTTGTTTAGACCTCGAAAATTAATACATGGTCGTAGACCTCTGTCCTTGCCTACGAAAAAAAAGCCTGCTGCTGGGGGTGAAATGTATGGTCGAATAAAGCCTGAACTCAGGGCCTCCTCAATATATTCCTCCATGGCATGGCTTTCGGTTCTAGAGAGTGGATAGACTTTACTCTTGGGTGGCATGGCATTTGGTAGAAGATCGATCGCACAATCCCAGGGTCGGTGAGGAGGTAACTGCGTGGCCTTGGTTTTACTGAAGACCTCAGATAATGATTGGTTAGGCTGGAATCTTGACATTAGTTGACACTTCAGGACTCTAAATGCTTGTAGTGTGGCATGGTTATGGTATGGAAGCGATGCAGTGGTTTAAACAGAATGGAGACCAGTTAGTGAGCTCACAGTGGAACCAGGAGATGTCGGGATCATGGATGGATAACCATGGATGTCCAAGGATGATTTCATGTTTTGGAGAGTTGATAACATAGGGGGTAATGGATTCTTGGTGGAACAATCCAACTTCAAGTTTGAAAGTTACAGTTTGTTGGGTGATTCCAGTTTCAATGGTTCCATGATCCACAGATTTTATTTGAATGGGAGGTGTACATGGATGAGTTGGTATCTGGAATCTTTGACTGGCTGACTGATGAGATTGAGAGGAGCTCCAGAGTCGATCATCGCTGTTAATTCATAATGGGCAGTATCAACTTTCAAAGTCACAGCGAGGTGAAATACTTTATATTGAAGTAGATAGAAATGATGCAGATTTACCTTGGCTGTCACTTGGGATTTGTGTGGGCACCCCACACTGCGATGACCTGATTCACCACAATAAAAGCAAAGTTGATGGCTGCTACGACGTTCTCTCTCCTTCTCTGAGATGCGTGAAGAGTTGACTTGCATAAATTCAACCTCATCATGAGTTTCTGCAGGTGATATAGTAACAATCTCTTGACGGTCCCTTTTGTGTTTAGGAACTTGTCTCATGAGATTGTCGATGGGTCAATGTGATGAAGTCGGAAAACGATAAATCCTTTCCCTTGCATGCTAGCTCAGTTTGAAGTTCTATTGACAGACTGGTGCGAAACATGGCCTTAAGAGAAACATCATTCCGTCTACTTTGAGCTGCTAACGTTCTAAACTCAATGGCATAATCCCCTGCTGTCCATTTGACTGGAGTTAAGTGGATCAACTGAATCGATATATCCCGGCTTCCTGCGGGATATATTCGAACACCTCTTGAATCTGTTGAATGAAATAATCCACAGAACGTTTAATGCGTTTAATCATTGTCCTACATTGCAGCGGCCCAGCTGATAGCCCTTCCTGATAACAGTGACATTTTGAAGGCGCATTTACGTTCCTCTGTGCCAAATGCCTCTCCTTTATCGGGGAGAGCAAACCTTAACAGCTGAGGCGTAGGTGATCCAGTGTGCGAATGTAATCAGTCAGGTGTCCATTTACTGATTGTAGCTGGTTCATTTGTTCTTGGTAAGTCTTGGGCATGTAGTTTTGATACCTTTTTTGAACCCGGACCCATCTTGGCCAAGCGAGATCCTGAGGAGGAACAGAGGACGCGACCTGAACCAGCGTTCTCGAGGGAAACGAGCCGGCGTCAGGAACAGGCTAAGGGTATGCGCAGCTCGATGACCTCAGGGCAAGGGTTAGGTTTCAGAGGGACATTCAGGACTGCAACCTTCCCTGCTTTACCGAGACATAGCTGAACCCAGAGGTACCGGACCACAACATCCAGCCGGCCAAGTTCTTCTCGGTTTACCGCATGGACAGAACACTGGACTCGGGGAAGACTAGGGGAAGTGGAGTGTGTCTGATGGTAAACAACCGATGGTGCGACAGAGTGAACATTGTTACGCTCCTGCACACCTAATCTTGAACTTGTGACCATCAAATGGAATTCAGCTCGGTCATCGTCAGTGCCATTTATATTCCACCTCAAACAGACACGGACACTGTGATTTGGGATTTACATGAAACACTACACCTTCATCAGACTCAACCCAGGGACGCTGCACTCATTGTTCTGGGAGATTTTAACAGTGCCAACCTGTTGCACTGCTGAACTTCCAAATGTCCATCAGCACATCGGCTGCCCCACCAGAGGCGAAAAGAACATTAGACCACTGTTACACTCCATTCAAGAACATTTACAAGGCACAGCCAATTGGGGCTTGGGGTACTTGGGGCCCATTTATACTTATGCTCACCTATACACACATAATACTCACCCTTCTATACCTGAACCATTTGAGTACCATTCCAGAAAGCCAGACCCAGGTTTCCAGTCTTTCTAGTTGCATGTTATGATTGACAGTATCATTTATTATCTTAATATGCACTGTTGCTGTACTGTAATGTGCTCTAAAACCAGACCAAAAATGGTCCAGGAATCCATTTGAGTTTAAACATTTATTCAGCTGATTTAAAATTGACTTTTCAAGAAGCTTGCCTATAAAAGGAAGATTTGATCTGAAGTTAATCAATATGATATTATCAAGATGACACTTTTTCAGAAGGGGCTTAACTGGAGTTTTCAGGGATTTTGAGAGTTTTGTCTTCCACCACATCAACTCAACTTTTCTGCATCATCTTTACATACTCTAAACTGCTGTTTATTTTCTCCAAGGAGAAGACCAACAAAGTATGCAGAAGTGCTTGATGTTAAAGATACAGCCTTCATAAATAACACACTAGTGTTCTCATTACTGCATCTCATTCTGACAGAGACAGACCTAGATTCAGTGGTAACACACATAGATCACACTGCATAGTACTGCATCCTTAATAACAATGGATTAAATGTTTAGACCTCTAATGATGAGTAAATTGCACATGATTGTGTGTGGGTCCATTCACATACTGAATCAAGTCAAAAGGGTTTCAAACAATTATAATTTCTTTTGCAGTTTTGATTACTGCATCATCTATGTGAATATTAAAATCCCCTGCAATAGCAAAACAGTCATACTCTGAGGCATCAATAGCATTTCTGTAAACTCTTCAACAAAAGCTGGAGAGTATTTTAGAGACCTCTAAATAATGATACAAAAAAGTGTGTGGAGATTCTTTCAGCACAATCCCTAGATGAGGGCTGTGCAAACTCGGCCCTGGAGGGCCGGTGTCCTTAGTTTAGCTCCAACCATAGTTTAACACACCTGAAGCAGCTAATGTAACATGTAGCGCCATTGCGCTTTGGGCATCCCCTGTTTGAATCCCGTCTCAAGGACCTTTTTACTGGTCCTGCCCCCCTTTCTCTCTCCCTGCTTCTTGTCAGTTCTGATCTGTCCTGTCACAATAAAGTTCCAAAAATAAATCTTTAAAATATAGAAAAAATGCTAACTTAATTGTCACAACACAGAGTGCAGCCAATTACACGCGTTCTCTATCACCCGATTACTGATTACGATCACCTGATTTCAATCCAGTCAGCGTGTATAAAGGACATCATATTTTATTTACTCCTTGGCGGTGATCGAGGTAAAACTACTATCACTTACCTGCCTTCATGTTTATGAATGCAGTGCCTGGTTGTCTTTACGATTTGTCATATGTTTCCAAAGTTGACCTGCTTCAACGCTGTCTCACTGCTGTCTCCATTGCCTACGACAACATATATATCCTGTGGGAAGGAATCACGGATTACTACCACTCTCACTCACCTCTTGGAGGAATCCCTCTTCACATCGTCCTGCTGGATATCACTGAATGAGAAATCCATATCTGCCTACCTGTCTATACTCACCTATCTACTTACCTGTCTCCACAGAGCCCGAAACGCCAGTCCGCCTCACGCCACCCACTCTCTGGCTCACAGAAGGCTTCACGCTAATCAGGGATCTGTGGAGAAAAGAAATACACCTCACAAAACCATTCAGCGCGTTCAATCAAAGACTACTGTTCCCATCAGCAGAGAATTACTTACATCAGCTGATCCATCCAAGACTCTGATTCATTTCATCTGTCCATTTTTTCCTAAAACACTGTAAATAAATATTTCACAACTTACCTCTGCTTCCACCCTCCTTACTGGGTGTTACATTAATAGCATTACTTTATGTCTCTACAGCAATCTTAGTTTGATGCATAATAGGCCACAGATTAGATGGGTCAACCATACGGATTGAGAAGGCCTTAGGCTGGGTACTCACTAAAAGATTTTTTAAATCTTATAAGATCTTCAAAATGTGATTGCCCAGAAACATAAGGGGGAAAATCCTAGATCTAATTGTTTTGCTCTTATAGTGTGTGGTGTCCTCTGGTAATGCAACAAAATATTAGAGTGTGCAACCGTATTGAGAATTGTGAATCTAGGTATTGTCATCCTGCAATATGTACATGGGAATTGCTGCCAAAACATATTTTTCACTGTAATAAGGATTAAATGTTAAAATTCAGACAGAGTCTTTCATACTTCTCTGCACCTTGACATTGTTCATTACTTAGCAGTCAAGAATGAATAAGTGATTAATGACAAAATTTTAATATTGGGGTAGAGTAATTAAAAAAATTCTAAAAAAGTCTTCGATTGGATTTTTTAAAAATGATACATCTTAGGTTGTCATCCCTCTTTAACGTTGCACAGATGGTAGTCCTGAGAAACTTAAAACACTGAATGTTTAGTTACACTTGTTAGCTATTAATTACTACTTTACCCTCAGTAAATTCTTAATTTGCTGCTTATTAATAGTTAGTAAGGTAGTTGTTAAGTTTAGGTATTGGGTAGAATAAGTCCATGTAGAATAAGGCATTAATATGTGGTTAATTAGCACTAATAAATTACTAATATTTTAGTAATATGCATGCTAATAAGCAAACAATAGGTGTAACCGTAAAAATAAAGTGTTACCAACATTTTCAATGCTCTGATCTTTAATAGTCAACGGCAAGACAGCATTTTTCCTCCATCAGAAATCAAACACCATTTCCTTTGTATTTAGGACATTCAACTTCAGAGTACAACTTTATTTAAACAGTGTAGAAACCTCTTCTATTATCTGATTCATTATTATCAGTTATTAAACCAGTCGATGTAGTATCATCTGAAACTTAAAAAATTGCATTGATTTACAGTGTGAAACACAATCATTAGTGTACAATAATGGTGATAGTACACATCCTAGTGGGGCCCCCACACTAATTGTCTTAAGACGTGAGATGTATTTTTCATTTGAACTATTTGTGTTCTGTTCTGTTCTTCAAAAATCCAAAAAAGTAAGGTATTGTTAAATCCCTGGTTACTTTAACTTAAATAAAATGTTTAATTTTAAATTATAGTATTAAAGCAGATTTATAGTCCTCAAAAAGGACTCTAACATAAGTGTTGGGGGGTTTCAAGATGTTGCAAAAATGAATGGAGACACAGAACATCATCATCATCAGGCAAATTGGTTAGGATCCAGACAGATTTTAGAAATTATATACCAACTGGTCACTGGTCTGTGATTATCTAAGCAACTGTTATTTGACTTTTTTTGGCACCGAAATTATCTCCAACTCTAATCAAACACACCTGCCTTTTATTTCTAAGCGACCCTGAAGATCTTAATTAGTTGCATCAGGTGTAGAATTAATTCCATGGGGGTAAAAAAAAAATTAAGCTAAACTTGTTTTGTGTACTGCAATTAGCTGAGACTTGTCGTAGCACTTGTATGTCATTGCTCTTTTGTTAGTTTTGTTTGCTTCCATTGTCCTCATTTGTAAATCAATTTGGATAAAAGTGTCTGCTAAATGATTAAATGTAATGTAAATGGATGTAATATAGTTAACATGGTGATTGATGAATTCAAATAAGATAATGATATGGTTATTTAAAATATTTCAATGGAATAGATGTGGGTATATTACTGACAGGTGAATTAAACACTTTGTTTTTTTGTTGTTGATTTTTTTCGTGTTAACCCAAAACGTGTTATTTCACTGATGAAAAACTTTCATTGAAACTGTAAAATATTTTAATGATTCTAAACTTTTATTAATTTCAGCATCTGGCTGATCCACTGTGAAGAGTGTGTCATTTCAACGTTAATTTACTTCATAGTTTGTGTTACCCTAAACAGGCAAACCAAAGTTGTTTCTGTTGTCCTGAGTTCATTCCCTGCAGCCGTGGCTCTTCACACGTCACTCTGGGACACTGGCGAATGGAGACATCAGCATCAGCGGCACATCTCTATCACCCGTGCCAAAAAGCGGTAACAGTTTCTCTGAGAAGGCCACCGTAAATGAATACAGCTCAGAGCCTGTCTTAGCGTTGAAGAAGACCAGCTGACCCTCCTCACAGTCCAGGTAGATGCCCACGCGGCGCAGGTGACCCGTGACCCTGATCTTGGGAAGGGGCGGCGTGGTCAGGGCACGCAAGTGGCTTCCGCTCCACCACAGCGCATAGTAGCCAATGGCAGGGGTCATGTCGAACAGACCCTTCCTCGGGGCAGACTCTCGCACCACTCCTAGCTTCCAGTCCTTGTTCTCACCAACACTCACCTGAAAGCATGACATACACAGTGCTCAAAACATAGCTTGTTTAGTTCTGAGTTTGAGTGCACATTAGCGTCTAAAGCAGCACTTCCCGGACCCACCTCCATTTCATTTTTTAAGAGCACTAATTATATTTCCTACATCGATAAATGCATATTAAAGGGTTACTCCACCCCCAAAATGAAAATTTTTTCATTAATTACTTACACAATTTAAGCTATTTTAGATGAAAACCATGAGACCTGTGACTGTCCCATTGATGAACACTGTCAAGGTCCAGAAAAATATAAAAGACATCATGAAAAATAGTCCATCTGCCATCAGTGGTTCAATCTAGCGATGAGTGGCTATGTGTCACAGAAGAGTGTACACAGTTTGTATTCAAGAAATTCTTTAAAATGCCACTACGGATATGTGGAGAGACACAAGAGAAGATGAACAGTTGAATTCAGGTTGTTATTTTAATTTACTTTAATTTACTAAAAAGTGTTCTCATCACTTCATAACATACAGATTTAACTACTGCCTATTCTCATTATGTCTTTCATAGTTTTCTGGTCCTTGACAGTGTTCATTACTTGGCAGTCAATGGGCCAGTCCCTAGGCAAGGCAAGTTCATTTATATATCTATATATATTTTATACACAATAGTAATTCAAAGTGCTTTACCTAAAAGAAAAGAAAATAATTATAAAAAAATAAAAGAAAACAGGAATAAAATAGGCTTAAAGAAACAGAGGGAATTTAAAAATCATACTGTAAATAGCGTGAGTATCAGTGATGCGCTTGTCAATGTATAAACAACCCGAACCCGACCAAGGTTTTCAACTAACCTGCCCGCAACTCGGACCGCAAAAAAAAGAAAGAAAATATTGTACCCGACCCGCTTCCTGACCCACATTTTTTCCAAATGGTGCATTCGCTGACGTGGTGCGCTCAGAGGTGTGGCTGCGAGAGCAGGCAGTTCTTGAGGCGACCCATCATTTTCCATTTCAGCTGTCTAGATGCATATTACTGATGAATGCGA
>JAUMHQ010000082.1:105866-123943 GCA_032361165.1 Enteromius paludinosus
ATGCGTTTAAAAGTAACCTATTAAAATGATACAATGGCATTGCTCAGTTCAACGTGTTGGGAAATCGGGAATTTTGTGCCGCGTCAGCTTTTATTCAACATTCAAAAGGTACCATACGCATGACAAAGCCAGCACTTTGGTCATCACCTTTCATTATTTCCGCAAATGTCTCCCACACTTTGCTCTTTCTATTTGTATATTTGTGGAGCTTCCACTCCCCAGTCTTCAACCTTTTCTCTTGCCGCCTCCATCTCTACATGCAGACTGAGCTTGTACGTCATCTTCGCGCCAGTAATTTAAGCAATAAAGTGTAGGCCTATGTATTTCATAGAAAATTGTGTCTAGTACTATATCAATTTCAAAGGTTTAATTGGCATCTTTTTGGATGACTCGTAACCGCGGGTGGCCGCGGTCACCTGCTCATTTTGGATCAACCCACGCATCACTGCTGAGTATTACTGTACAGTATATGCTCTCCCGTTATAATTAGTGAAGTGATCTACACTGTATGATGAATAAATCTCTTACAATTTTTTACTATATGTTAGATAGATAATAATAACTATCATCTTTCTCTTGTCAAAGGTATCAGCAACAGGCTCTATCGTCGATACACAATCTCTATTTCTATTCTCTTGAAAATTCTTATTGCCAAATGTACTTATATTAACTTATATTAGGAATTTAACCATTCAGTGTAAATTTATCTGAGAATATTCTTAAATACAGAACTATTGGTCCATGTGTATGCCATGTGTATGTCGTCATCCAAAATCCATGGCACAGCAAAGTGTCGTGAATCATCTCTAAGATTAACACTTAAGATTTAGTCCCACACTTTGCTTTAATTGTGACTGATACTTGATTAACTAACTTTTAAGCAAAGTTTTGATCCAAATTCAAAGTTTTGAATTTTTTTTACAAATTTTTTTTTGAGAGTAATTCTTACACTCTCAGAAATAAAGGTACCTTTTGAAAAGGTACCACCCTAGTGACAGCTTTTGTACCTTTATTTCTGAGAGTATAGATGCTTGATAAATATGGGCCCTGATCTTTTCTGGAAGCTGGTTCCAACTGTGGGCAGCATAATGGCTAAAAGCAGACTCCCCTTGTTTTGTGAGAACCCTTGGTATTTCTAACTGACTTGATCCTAATGATCTGAGTGCTGTGTTAGGTTTCTGTTAGCGTTCTGATGAGCTGCAGCTGTCTAATGGTATTCTTGGGAAAGCTGATGAGGATAGCATCACAATAACCCACCCTGCTTGTGATAAAGGAATGAACAATTTTCTCAGAATCTTGACTGGAAACAAAATATCTATTTCTTGAAATGTTTTTGAGATGATAGTATGCTGATTTAGTTACTGCTTTCACATGACTACTGAAACTAAGGTCTGTCTCCAAAATCATACCAAGATTCATAATCAAGATTCTTGACCTGATTTGTAGGTCTTTGACACCTAAATAAGAGTGGGTGGAAGAACTGAGGCCGCTTAGACTTATGCTCTCCTATGCTCACTTTTCTATCCCTTCTAAGCATGATCTGAACCATTTGAGTTTCTTTCTTAAATTGTGGTCGAATCATGTAGTCAAAATGTGGCTTAAGAGGTTTGAGAAAAAGGTCTGTTGAGCTTTGGCTAGATCCACATTTAAAGCATAAAGGCTGTCTTTATAGATGCTATAGTACATTTTTAAGTTTCGTCTTCCTCCACATTCGCTCAGCTTTTCTGCATTGTCTTTTCATACTCTGAACTGCTGTTGATTGGTGATTTTTTCTGTCAGTCTTCTTAATGACTTTCACAGGAGCAATATCATTGATAACATTCTTAACATTTGAGTTAAAGGAATCTAGGAGAAGATTAACAGAGTCTGCAGAAATGCTTGGTCCTAAAGATATAGTCTTAATAATTATCACTCTCATTACTGCATCTCTTTCTGCTGTAGATTCAGTGGCAGCAGTGAAGAATATATATATTAAATACTGAAGCAATCAGATGGAGGAAATGTTTAGACCTCTACTGATAAGTTAATCTAGAAGTTTTTGTCTTTTTTGAAAATGGTCTGAAATTAAAATATATTTCAAGTTTTCCTGCATGGCCTCTGGAAAACTGCGTAAAAGTAGTTGGATTAAGATTCTGATACAGAGTAAATCCTCTGGACTGAACATGTTAAAAAAATAAGTTTGGTGACGTTTTTGGAAACATTGGTGAGATTTGATCTTGATGGACATCATCTCATCGAAACATTGACTCATGAACTATGACTGAACACAGATCGTATTTTTGTGATAATCCAAAAGCCCATGGAAATGGAGCCTATTGTATTTTGAGGAGAGAGCCAGTGTGATTGTAACAGTCGATCGACCTACAGAGTGACATTAACGTTCCCCACTCTATTAGATCACAGCCCTAATCGGGAAAAGGGCTATATCTCCTGTCCCAGAAGTGGCCTCTTCTAGCAGGGAATGAATTTGCAAGATTTGAGCCATGTATTATTACAGTGAATCAAACTACTATTAATATATTGTGCCCAGCAATAAACATTTATTCAGAGAAAAAAAAAAAAAAAAACATATTTGACATTGATGAAAATTCAGATTTGGAGACTTGTGATTATGTAGACTTTGAGTCTGAGAAGCCATGTTTTAAAGCATTACCTCCCAGTAGTGTCTTCCAGACTCGTGGCCGTCTTTGGCAAGCACACAGGACCAAACATCGAAGCGCTGCGGGTTGTTTCTGTAGAACTGCAGCTTCTCTCCGCGTTTCAGCTGCTTGCGGTCGTCTGAAAGGATCAGGAATGGGTATGCCGTGGTCGGATTCAGGGTTGCCTCCTCTGAAACAACACACACACACTACATCAGCTCTCCAATTCACTAATCACACAGCACTTTCAGAGGGTTAAAAAAGATCTGACAACAGGCAACAGACTTTACTTAGCATGCACATAATATACAGTATGTGACAGAAAAAGTGTTTATGAAGGACATGCAATAGGAGTCAAGAATACTCACCAAGATAGGTTTTAACTTTTTTGTGGCCTAAAAGACAGAAAATATTCAATATTAAAGGGCTGGTCTAAATCATAGATTTGATGTTACTGTGTCTTTTAAAAGCAACACATGTCAGCTAACTAATACTGGAACTTTATTGGGATAGTATTGATGAGTGAAGGTAAAACTACTTAGTAATTAAATATTAATTTTGAAAATTTACTTCTGTATAAAAATAATGGTACACCTATTATTTGGGCTATTGTCTTTTGTGTGTGTGTTTTGTCATATTAGTGACAGGGAGACAAAGTTGACAAATTAAATTGCTTTAATTTACTTTTAAATATATAGTTAAAAATTATCTAAGTTATAATGCCGCAGCATAGTAAATATGGAGCTTGTTTTATGACAAAACTATTTGAATTTGAATTATGTACATTTCAATTATTGACAAGAGTTATATAACAAAACTGAATATTGACTTGAATATAAACATGAATATTTAATTTTCACTTGAATATTTGAAATTTAACACAAATTATTTTTTAAGGCAGATTTTTATAGTACTTTTCAGAGATCATCTACTCTTCCCTGTGAATGAACTAGCTGGTTTTTGTAAGATCTGAATTTCTGAGTTTGAATTTTAGAAAGCTGAATTTGACGTTCTGAATTTCTTCTTCATCTTGAAATCCTGAAGGTGTATTTTTAAAAACTGAACTCAGAATTCAGAACAAAAAAATCTGTTATTTGAAAATACTATAAAACTCTGCCTTAAAAAATCACTAGCGTTAAATTTCAAATGTTAAATATTCAAGTTGAAAAAATTCTAATTTAAAACTATTTTAAAACCCATATCAAATTCAGTTTTGTTAAATAACTCTTGTCAATAATTGAAATGTACACAACTCAAATTCAAACAGTTTTGTCATAAAACAAGCTCCATAAGTAAACAGATGCACTGTGCATCCATGTTAAAAAAAGTCTTCATCTACCAGCATCGCATGAACAATCACATATTGAAGCAGATACTGGAACCAATGCACATACAGAATCAAAAAAGGTAAACACAAATTTCTGTCATAAAACTCATTCTTAACGTAAAGTCATAAAGTAATTCTTAACATTAAGAGACTGGCCCGCAGTTTCACAGACAAAGCTTAAGCTAGTCCCAGACTAAATTGCATATTTGAGCTGTTTCAGATGAAAATATCTTGCTCTGGCATATCTTAAAACAAGTCAGTGTCATTGTTCTGTGTTAAGATGCACACCTGTAATATCTTCTTATAAGGCATTTTTGTAAAAAATTGCTTAAATATCTAAATTTAACTAATGTCTAGTCCTGGCTTAAGCTAAGCCCCATTTGTGAAACCGGGCCATAGAGTCTGTAATACAAGCTTTTATCTACATTGGCTCCCAAGTTAACTATCAGATCCATTTTAAAACATTGTTTATAAGGGTTTGCATGGACTGGCTCCATCGTACATATCTACTATACTGTTCTACTGAAATGCCTTCAGGAAACTTCGTTTAACTAGTAGTCTTCAGCTGATTGTTCGAAGGATACTTGAACTCGAGAGGAGATTATGCCTTTTTCATTTAATGCTCGACAGCTTTTGAAAAATGTGTCATCTATATAAGATCTTCACCAACATACGCTGATTTTAAGCCTCTTATTAAAACATATTTAAACATATTTAACATGCCAACCCAGTCGCACGGTAGGTCGTGACAATATCACGAAATAAGCATAAAATCTATTGATTCGTGTCAGGGTCACGAATATTTCGTGATTTTCGTAACTCCAGCACGAACGAAATTCGCTGATTCCATTGGATGCGTCAATTCGTGGAGGATTCACGAAAGTCGAGTAAGAATCGTTCCCGCATCACGAAAAAAACTTGTGCGACCGTAAGTAAGCACAAGTGGCATAGCTGTAGTGTACTATCTGTCGCTGTGTTCTATGTTTACTTTTGTATTTTGGTATATGCTTAAACCAATTACAGAACGTTGGCCAACAGCTGTTGTTTTTAAATATGCTTTATAAATAAATATGACTGACTGACTGATTGATTGACATGATGCTTTTTTTCATCATCAAGTTATATAATGAAAAGAAAAAGTGCCTCAAAACAACCCCAAAATCCAACATCTACCAAAACTAACTGCTTGTTCTCTTTTAAAAGATTTGGGAAAAAAACACATACATACCTATTTTTAATTTCCGTAGATCTGTAAAACACAAAATAAAAGATTTTAGAGGAAGAGCATAAATGTTTCTTCTAGTGAAGATGTTTTTCCAGAGTAAAAGTCAGAGTGCTTTTCTAGACCTTTCAGTGACCACTCCTTCCTCTTCATCGATCGAACGCTCATCATACTCTCACTCTCTGCTAATGTTGACACTAGAAATCACACACACAAAAACACTCTGTTAAACTGCTTTTTCATAACACATGTGCATTCTGTGGCAACACTTTGAAATACTCTTCCTTTATTAAAACAAAACTGCAAAGTGCATTTTAAAAAGCCATTTAAAAAGTAACAGGAACAGGCAAGCAAAATAAATGCAAATGAGCTACTCCCCGCTCCTTTTCCAGATTAGATCTGCACTAATACAGCTCGTACCAGCTAAAAACATCTGTTTTCATATTGCCATGTTTATCGCACTGAAATCAGGCGTTTTAAACCATATTACTTTAAACTTCTCATATGTTATGGTTTATTAAAAATACGGAAGTTAAAGTTAACCTTACAAAAATGGTCAATTAATTATGTTTTTGAAGGTAAACAGCTGGAAAATAAATTGCATGCTTATATTAGTGTGGCAGCAGCAATATAAAATACAGTATATAAATGAATAAATCTACTGCTCTCTAGTCTCCTCTGGGGCTCTGTTAAAATGTTTTGCACAAACTTTCTCCATGGCATTCGAACTGGTACACCTGTCGCTTGCAAAATCAAAATGACGGTGCATTGGGTAGAAACTTATAGATTAAGAGGCAGTATTATTACGAGATCAGTGGCTTGCAGAAAAAGGCTTACTAAAACAAAATTACTGGGTTAATCTTTTTCACATTTCCTTGGATGGCAGACGCAATGGGGACCTGATTTTAGCAATTCACGATATGTCACCTTTAACTGAAAAGAGCAAAACAGTAGGGACAGAAAAGAAACAACCAAACAAACAAGTGATGGAACAGTATTCTAAAGTGTTTTGTCATTCTGTTCCCTGAGCACTATATGCAGTGCATTCATCATTGTCAGGGTCTCACCGGAGTGCCGGTAATGCACTTCTCCACAGCGTATGTCATCCAGTCTTTCCCGGATCTCTCCTAAAGCTGCTTTCACGTCCCCAAGTGAGAAGTGCAGAGACAGGTCATCCACCTCACGCATGTCCATATCTGAGTCCTGCAGGGGACTGTTGGCTTCCTCAAAACTCTGCCATCAAAAAAAAAGACCATCATATAGAATCTGGTGTAGAGGAACATGATGAAGATAGAACACTGCATGCACGCCTTATGCTGAGGTATATTGAAAAAAAAACAGCGTAGTGCTGAGACTGAGTGTGGTTTCTGCAGGACTTTCTACACACAAATCTAGCTTCTGTCACTCAGAGGCAGGGTTACATGTAGGGTAACAGATATTATTAAAATGTACAGTGACAACATTTAATTAACAACAACAAAAGAGACACAGAGAATGAGTGGTGTTTGTGCACCTGAATGAAGCCGATGTGGTCATCAGACACTGCCTGTTTCTCGAGACGTTCCCTGCGCACCTGCAGCTGTGCTAGTTTTGTCTCCAACTGTGTGACCATGCTCTGTCCTCGTCCAATTACAACCTCTCTCTTCTCCTCGATCCCACCTACCAACTCGCCGCGGATGCGGTTCACCGAGTGTTTGAGGTCAGACAAGACCTGCTCCACCTCGGACAGCTCTGCCTGAGAGTAGCTCTGTAAAACACACAGCTCACAAAGTCAGAGGACAACTCTATGTGTGTGTGTTTGATTTGTCCATGTGCAGTGACAGTAAAGGTTATCCATAGAATACCTGCAAGGCATGAAGTTTGCTCTTCAACTCAGTCAGCTGGCCATTTCTTTTGTCAATACATGTCTGAATGTCCAGTTCTGTTTTTCCAAGGAGTCTCTATGAGGTGAGAGAAACACAAAATCTCTTTCATTTAAAATCTCTTCTTCCCTAAGTTTTTTTTGTGTGTGCTGGACTAAATATCAGTTATATATTAAAGTTTACCTATGATGTTCCGCTGCTGAAATTTGACTAAAAGGCCTCAAGATACATTTGCCTTATTTTTCTAAATGATTATTTGGCATCTCTTTATTCTTTCAGTGTACAGTAAGAAATGTTAGAAATGTTAAAGTGATAGTCCACCAAAAAAAAATAATGGAAAATTTTACTAATTCTTTTCCAAAAAAATTCAACCTGTCATTGCAAACATGTATGAGATTCTAACTTTTCCCAAAAAATAAATATTTAACAAATAAACACATTTTTGGAAGATATTTTAAAGAATGTTTGTAACCAAACAGTTGATGGTATCCATTGATGTCCATAATATTATTTTATATACATTCATATATTTTTATATGGGCTGTAAGTAATTACATGGTGTGGCAATAAATTCATCAAATGAATCCCAAATTAAATTTGGCTGTGAAAATACACACTAAAGATTATTTAAAGCTATTATTGTGTTAAATGGAAATGTTTTCAGTAGAGATTACAGATATTACTTTAGAAAGAAATATTTTATTTGATTCAACATAAAATGTATTACACATAAACATTTAGGCTAAAACATAAATATGGAACACAAAATAAGATAATTTGAAAACGTAAGATGACATACAGACCAGTATGTTAACTGGGTTAAAATATTTTAATCATAACTAATTATTGAAATTATTCTCATAACTAATTAATTAATTTACTGTGTTAAACTGACAGGCCTTTTTTTTTAGCTTTTTATATAGAGAAATAATTAGTATTGTGTTTAACAGAAGCTTGTACATTTTTGGAATAAATAAATAAACATTTTTGGAGTAACAAATGGCAGTCAGATTTTTGCTGGTCTATCCCTTCTCTTGGTGCTGTAGTTTGTAGCTGTGCTGAAAGTCACCTGTTTGCTTGCGCGCTCTGTCTGCACTGAGACTGTGACATGTGTGCGGTGCTCCTCCAGCACACAGATGGCACAGATGCACTTCTGATCCGTGCGGCAGTACACCTCCAGCAGCCGGCCGTGCTCGAGGCAGGTGCGGCCGCGCAGGGCCTCGTGGGGCTCCAGCAGGTGGTGCGAGGCATAGAATGATGTCTGTTGGTGTGGCACCACATGGAGCTCGCAGTATGACGCTGTGCACGTAAGACACGAGCGCACTGCCGGCTTCTTCTTACCACTGCAGATGTCACATAAAATCTGCTCGGCTTCGGCCACAGAACCGGTGACAGCCACTCTAAGTCTGGGCTTGGGCTGAGGAGGCCCGCCATACTGCATCTCTTTATACTTGTGGGTGATTTGAGCGAACACCCGGTTGATGCTAAGCTCCGGGCGCTCCTCGAACACCCGTTTACACAGAGGACAGCTACAGACGGAGCTAGATGCCCAGTAACCTCCGATGCAGCCCTGGCAGAAGTTATGTCCACATGGAGTCGAGACCGGCTCGCTGAAGAGGTCCAGACAGATGGAGCAGGTCAGCTCCTGCTCGGAGAACAGATCACTGTCCGGCTGGGCCATCCTAGAAGAGATCAAAGACCCATGCACTGAAAAGGAAAAAAGCCATCAGCCTCTGATGCTGACTTATTGTTGATTGACATCAAAATGCTGGGTGTATTTTAAACTCAAATGATATTTCTTTCCCCTGTTTGAAACTTGTGGTGCTACATTCATCAAAAGTCTGACTGAGGCAGTGATGTAGTTTAAATAAATTTTGGCGACAGTGCTTAGAGACAACGCACCTGGGTGATGACATTATACAAAGCATGCAAATAAAGTATTCAGGTATGGCGACCTGTCCTGTTCCACCAGTCCTAATAAAATCAGCAGAACTAGTCAAAGACTGGGGCAGAGGCAACAAGAGCCATTACAAACAAAAGGTGAGAGACACAGTAATTTGGCTCATTTGATTTTCAATGAAGAGAACAGGAACTGGCAGAAACCTCTCACTACAAGCATAGCTTGAGAGACCACTGATATCACTTATCTTTACATGCTAAATACAATGTACTTCACATTAGTTTTTCGTGATTGTATGGCAGGACATCAGATCAGTAGATCCAACCTGATCTCACGGCAATTCGTACGAATTTGTACGACCTCACTCATATGAATTCATACGATTTGTTCTAAATCGTACGTATTTTACGAGATGGCAATTCGTATGAATTTGTACGAATTACCTAAACATAACCCCGCCCCTAAACCTACCCATCACGTGGTTTTAGACAAAACGTACGAGTGAGGTCGTACGAATTAGTATGAATTGGCACAAATTTGGCACCTCGAATTGCTCGTGAGACTGTGTTGGTAGATCTAAAACACATTCAAATTTGTAGTCCCACACCCACCTTTAAAAAGTATTGTTTTTTGTATGGGCTTGTGTAAGGCATGTGTTCTTTAAATGTGTTGTCACTCTAAAGATGATGAGCGGTATTTACATTGATTCCTAATAATCTCATATTGTAAATATTTCAAGTTTAAAGCAGATCTACACACATGCAGAAATGTATTTTGCGCTGGTTGTCTGTGTCAGTAACCAGTGCTGTAGACATCTGGACTATTGTTTTGTGTGTAAACTAGTGTTAATCATTAAAGTCACCTGCAGTCACCTGAAGTATTTTTGATTACTAGTACTTTAGAATTCCAGGAGTATTGTATAGATATCACAGTAAACACTAGCACTAAACCAACATTAACCACCATAAAGCTTCACATAAAGGTCTTCACAGGCAGGTGTGTAGTGATGAATGCTCAATCACACAGCACTAGACACACAGACACATCTCAGAACAAAGGTCATGTACACAAACATCTTGTAAAATGCAGAAAATCAGGTTGAACTACTTCTGCTTGAGTTTCTTTACTGAGGTTCTAAATACTGTTCCATTATACAGCACACAAACTAAATTATCTTCTTACTTTTTTAGTTATAGACACTTGCACGGCTCTCTTTATAATTCCAGTGTCTGCTTTAAGAGTACAGATCGATAGATCTGATGAAGTGACTCCAAACCAACAGTGTGACCGAAGAACACTAACAGACATGGTAAAAAACATGTCAACTTGAACACTGCTCTTAGATGGTTAATGAAAGAATCATCTATCAATGAAAATTATGTCGGATAACACAGTTTTAAACTCTAGTGAGCTGCAACAGCCTACAAAAACAGAAACTTCATTGTTGACTATACTGGAAGTAAAACAGGTTTATGGAGGGATCCTCAGCAGCTCAGTGAGTATATTCAGCTGACTTACCTCTGATGCTGTACTGAATCCTAGTGTTTGTGTGCTGTGGATCTCTGTGTCCTGACAGCGCAGGTCTCTGTGTTCATGCTGTCTTGTGCACGAGCCTGTCCAGTCCAACATGTTTTCCTTCAGCACTCGCAGGGATTGGCCATGGCTCCTGAAAGCAGTTGAGTAAGTCTGACAGGCTAGGCCAGTGTGTTAGACACAGCCCAAATATGTGAGAATGTGTCAATTAAACATGTGACATTAAACATTCGAACATTGGCAGATGAGACAGGTCCAGTCAAAGTAATCCACTGAATGATGTCCCACAGATGTTTGTGCATGGTCCACGTGAAAAAATACCATTATATTAAGTGACCTTAACTACAGGCACTAAAAATAAGTACCTTGTATTATTGTGTTAATGTTGTATTGAAAAACACGTTTGCTGCTGGGATGGGATAGGCTAAAGTTAGGGACATGTTTGGTCCAAACTCATAAGACCTCCATTCATCTTCGGAAAGAACAAAAATTAAGATATTTTTAATGATATCAGAGAGCCATCTGACCCTCCATAGAGCAATACAGCTGAAATGATCCCAAATCCAGAAACATAGCAAACACATTGGTAAAACAGTCAAAGTGACATCAGTGGCTCAACCTTACTTTTGTGATGCTCGAAAAATACTTTTCTTGTGCAAATAAAACAAAAATAACATAATTTACTCTTCTCCCGTGACTTACGTCTTCCATGCTCAATGCACCGTATACGCAAGCTTTAACGTATTTAAAGTAATCAGCTATGTTTATATCCAGGTGAAAGCACGTGCATATGCGTAATTTGCGAAGAAAGTGTACATGCAATAATGTTCTCTAAAATGGTGGAAGAAGTAAGTCATAGGAGAAGAATGGTTGAGTATCTAATGTTATTTTTGTTTTCTTTGCGCAAAAACGGATTCACTGATGTCACATGGACATTTTTACCAGTGTTTTTACCACGTTTCTGAACCTAGGATCATTTCAGTTTTATTGCTGTCTATGGAGGGACAGATGTCTTTCTGATATCATCAAAAATATCTTAATATGTGTTCCAAAGATGAACAAAGGTCTTAGGGGCTTAATTGGAACGACACGAGGGCGAGTAATTAATGACAGAATTTTCATTTGGGTGAACTAGCTCTTTAAGGGTGGGTCAAAACTGTAAGGAAGGTGTGAACAGTGTAATTATAAATTATTTTTTATTATACTTAGCATGAAATCACTTTCACTTTAAATCTCTACAAACAAAACTTTATTTTTTATTTTTTACCTGGTGGATAAAACAGACCATGTTCAGAAACTCTACTAAAGAAAACAAGACACCTAGGTTTTGGATTGTAAATCTGCTTAAAAGAATCCAGGTTAGTTGTATAGTTTTAGGTTTCATGTTTGTGTATTGTGTGTAGTGTCTGAGTCATGCTGACTTTGACTTGATATTACACAGCTTCTTTCTGACACATGCCATAGCATCACCACTGAAATATTTCAAATAGTTTATTTCCTTAAATGTCACTGCAACAATGCAATAATATGAATTTTTATATCTTTTAAAATACACTTAATAAACAAATGATGTGTTCATGCAATGTGACAGCTAAACACAGCTGTGATTTCTAACCCTGCTATTATACAAAAGGTGTGCTTCGTTTGAAGCCCAAGCCTGTGCAGTAGTGATTCATTTGGAGCCTGAGTCTGCGAAAGTAATGGTTAATTTGCAGCCTGAATCTGAGCACTAGTGATTCGTTTGGAGCCAGATTCTGCAAAGTAGTGATCATGAGCTGGAACTGCATCAAAGTCCCAACCAAACACAAGCACATAATCGTGATTATCAAATAACGAAATAAAAACTTTGAAAATCTAACAGCTGAACATGCATATTGGGTAAGGAGCTTGACTTGTAATCCAAAGGTCGCAGGTTCGAGTCCCAGGTCTGGCAGGGATTGAGGGTGGGGGGAGTGAATAACCATTGTTCTTTCCACCTTCAGTAACACGACGGAGGTGAGACCCTTGAGAAAGGCACCATTCCCCCAATTGCTCCCCTGGCGCTGCAGCAATGGCTGCCCTCTGCTGTGTGTGTTCACGGTGTGTGTGTATGGTTGTTCACTTCTCACTGCTTTGTGTGTGCACTGGGATGGGTTAATAGCAGAGCACAAATTCCAAGTATGGGAAACCATACCTGTCCACATGACATGTCCTTTCCATTAGTGTTATAAGAACTTTGTCCAATTTTGGTTTCTCTTTTCAGGACATGTAGTGCACATTTACCTGTGACAGAAAACTCCCTAGTGAGGTCCTGCAGATTGGAAAAAAAGGGGCTGTTTGTGTGTTCTTCTCCAAAAGCAAATATCTTGTGATGTATGCATCACTTTTACCCATGGCAACATACTTCCTGTATAATTCTTACTCAGATACATGGTTTCCCTAATTTGAGCATAAAGTTGTGGCTGCCAACAGATGTTCTTATGTGCCACAAAATTCAGATTTTTTCCTCCCATGTGAGACAGATTAGATGTGACCCATGAATGTATAAGAAAAAAACACATGGATTCAGACTGGATAGTCCCAATAAATTATTTGTCATTGAACAAACTTGCCAGTGACAGTTCTGGTGGAGTTTTCCTGGCAGTGGTGTTGAGTTGGGCTACTTTTACACTCACTCCCCATGCATGTAATTTTAACAGAAAACATCAGGAAAAAAAAAATATGATTGACCCCGTTTTTATCAGATATGAATAACTTTTTAAAACAAGATGCAAGATGATCTTTACATCAAAAGAAATAGGATGTATTCAACACATTTATAAATCAGGTACTGTAGCATTCGTTTCCACTGATGATTCCCAGCTTATTTTCAATCAGTAATGGTTTAGAGTGCCATGACCTCTATTGGTGTTCGTGCATTGTGTTTTAACAAGTCCAAAGACAACCTTCAGGTGATTTTTGCACCTGCTCACAGTAAAAAGACCACTTTTAGGTGCTTTGCTGAACCCCATGTGGAATGGTACATTTTCAAGAGAAAGATGAGACACAGTGGATCCAACAATTTAGACGAGCTGAGGGCTGAATAATGCCTCAGATCCTCCATCCTTACTGATGGAGTTTGTGCTCAAGGAGTGAGATATATATATACATACACACATACATACACACATATACATACACACACATGCGTTTTAATTGGTCTTAGTACAGAAGAGATGCTATAAGATACCCCTTTGTTAAATGAACAAGGTCAGTTTTTAATGCATTTATAAGAATAAAGTGAATAAAAATGAAACCAAGAAATGTGAATCATGATTTATTTGAACAAGTGCTTCAGAAAAGACAGGATCAAACAAAGAAACTAAGGACGGTCCATCATTGACAATTGGTCCGCTACTGGTCTGGGAAGAAAGGCATCGGTTCAGAGTTTGGTGGTTAGTTTGCGGTTTACTCATAGATCCAGTCTTGTGCACAGCTCTTGTAAGACACCAGTTCCTCAGGCTTGAACCACAAACTGATCTCCTTATTTGCACTGTCCACGGAGTCACTGCCATGGATGATGTTCCTGAGGAAAAACAAAACTAAGTTCTCAATATTTCCTTCTCTCGTCATCATAGGTCACACTGGAGGCCTGCTGGAGGTACCATGAGTACACAGACAATGTCATGAAAGCTATCATTACTCAAAAGGAAAAAGAAAAGTTGTGTCATTTTGAGTCAAGTCTGACTCAGTCAAGTCAGCATAAGACAAGGTCATTCAGACCAGCCAAATAAAAATAGTACTGGACTTCAAAGGCCACAGTAATTCTGGAACGACTTTGATCATGAAACACCGTTACGTGTAAGACAATCAGCACCAGTCTGTCTCATCACACGTTATGAGATCAGGCCTGTGAGTTGTAAATTGTTTTTGCTTTACTTGCCAATATTTTAGTACTGCTGAGATGATCTCACCCAAAGCAGGAAAGACCCTCTCTAGACACTTCTGTGTCTTGTATGTTGCACAACTACAATTATTGTAATCACTCTCAGAGAACAGCTTCACCTCACAAACGATCCCAACTCTACAGAGTCATCTCACTCAAGAAGGCTCACAGACCCAGACTCACCTGCCCACTTCGATGCAGAGGTCACCCCTGATGGTGCCGGGCTTGGAGTCTGCAGGGTTGGTCTCTCCCAGCATCACCCTTCCAGTCTTCACAACATTCAGACCCTCCCACACCTATGAGAGAGAGCACTTGTGTCTATAATAAACTCGAGGCACAGATTCAGTGCTCAGATCCAGAGGAGAGCTCTTACCATGGCAGCCACCGGCCCAGAGCTCATGTACTTCACCAGTCCTGGGTAGAATGGCCGGTCCTTCAGGTCGATGTAATGCTGCTTCAGCAGGTCTTCAGATGCCTGCCATCAATCCAAAGGGTTAGCCATCCGCACCATCCCAGCACAAATCACCCATAAACATGCACAAGCAATCAAACTGTGTCTGTGTCACCTGCCCTCCATACTCCACTCTCACTAGTTACCCTGAAACACTGCTACTTTAAGAGATTTTTGAAGTAGGTTTTGTTAAGTTAATATAATAGTCTCAGATTTATAAAGCATTAGTAAATATTACATAAAATATCAAACAAATGCAGTAATCAACAAGTTGATCAAAACCTTCCTTCAATGTTTTTCTAAAACCTGTAACAAGTTTGTGTCTTCAAATGTTGACTATTGTAGTTTACATACTGATCTAGCACTACAGATTATATGAAGTTCAGCAGGTGTGTGAATAAAAGCAGGGCTGAGTGCAGAACTAGATGAAGAGGATTCTTCAAGGTCAGAGGTCATCCCACCTGGAGAAACTTCAAGGCCACCAGTCTGAAGCCCTTCTGCTCAAAGCGCTTTATGATTTCTCCGATCAGGCCTCTCTGGACGCCGTCCGGTTTGATGGCAATGAAGGTGCGCTCTGTTTTGGCAGCCATAGTTCTGCAAGACACAGAAACATTACTTTCATGATACTTCTTACACAAACGAGGTGTCTGTGAAGCTTTAAAGGACGTCTTGAGCACAGATGAAGCCACAGCAGGCCAAACGCATGGCTTCTTTAGATGCCATCATTACATGAACCAAACACAACAGATGCTTCTGTCACATTATGTATGAAGGGCTAACAAGACAATCATAACTGAAGAAACTGATTTATATTTGAGACACCGCTGAAAGTAATTCTAAAAAATAACTGCACGATTAAAAACACAGCAAATTACAAAATCTCTAAATAAATCCGATCTCTTAAACATGTTATGACACATTTAACTGCAAAACAGTTACACATGTTTTCAGTGTTCTGAAATGTGTATCGGTTCTCATATGTAAAGGTTACTCAATACTGGACAACGTTATAACAAACGCAATAAAAAGACTGTGCCAATACTAATGAAAATCCACATACAGGATGTATGTTAATTTCCTCGGTCTCTCGTGGCTTTAACCGTTTAACTTCTGAGTTTTCAAAATACCAACAACAGCTGGGAAAATGCATAATGGAAGACTTCTGATATAAATGGCCAAAATACATTGACTCTTAAACGCCTGCGCTTCATTACGAACAGCTGCTCATTCACAAAGATGGGACAAAGCGTGCTTCCCATCTCTCTCGGGCACCTCGCGCTAGACTGCCCTTAGAGCTCATATGGTTATGCGATATATAGATCTATGGGTATACATTATGCCCATAAATATAAAACATGATTATGTCTGCTGAAAGATGGAAGTGATTTTCCTGACGTGTCAAGCCGGTCACGTGTACCCTCATACCGGAAATGCTCATTGCGTTAGAGTTGTCGGCCAGCAGATGGCATTATGCTAGTGGATCCGGCGGCGTTCACGTAACTTGGAGGTTCTGGCCCGGTTAACTGTAGAAAGCACCTTTTGAGTCAAGCACGCTGGTGTCTGACTGGATTCACCGTACAGCGCGAGCTTCCCGCTCAGCTCGCGTTAAACTAACGTTACTCTAGACACCGACCCCAAGTCTAACGGCAGCGGAGAGCGGCAGCCATATTTCCGCGTGCTAACGTGTTCCGCTCCGTCGGGTTCGGCAGTGACTTAGGCCTGAGATGTGTGTGTGGGTGTTTGTGCGTGCGTGTTGTCCACACAACAGGCTAACAAAACGACAGAAACGCAGAGAACAAGCGTTTCCTTGTAAAAACAAAGACGTCTGCACGAACATACAAACGCGATAATAAAGTTCCGCGACTGCTTCGAATGAGAAAGCGCCAGTGTGCGTACCGATGCTAAACACGGACATGCTGAACAAAACGGCGAAATATATGGGCTTATGCACACACCTTACGAGTGATCCTGCGCTCTGTGGGCCTGAAGAGTTGCAAGCAGAAGAGCGATACACCGCGGCAGCGCTCATATAAACTCGCGTGCGGGGGCGTGGTCAATGACGCAAGTATTACATATTCATATCTCACAATCACTGCTCTAGTCTGTCTACTAAAAAGTAATACCACAAAGAAGTGCAGGACAGAAAATCTAAAATATTCTATGGTGGAAAGAAGAGTGTAGTAAAGCTATAAAAGAAATAAATAAAGCATTTAAACAACTTAGGAAAAATGTGAATATAAGTAATGTAGTAGAATGTAAGAAAGCAAGAGAATTTAAAAAGCTAAAAAAAGAAAGCTGGAGAGAATTCTGTTCTACCATTGGAAAAGATACTCCTATGGATAAGTTATGGAATATGATTAGAAACATGAGTGGAAAAGGAAAAAAGTTGACTCAAATTTCAGTTTTAATTGAAGAGGATACAGTGGCAGTATCAGATAGAAATAAAGCAAATGTTTTGGGTAAGGTTTTAGAAAAAACACATAGAATTAAACTAGGAGAAGATTTAAAAAGAAGACATATTTTAAATACAAATGTTGATATAATGGAAAAGAGAAATAGTAATAATAGCTGTATGGATTTAGAGTTTACCATTACACAATTTAAAATAGCTAAAAATTTAAAATGTGCCAATACTGCTCCTGGGTATGATAAGGTTAGTTATGTAATGATAAAGAATCTTCCAGACAGTATACTATTATTGATACTTAGGTTATATAATAAAATATGGATAGAAGGAATTCTCCCTAAGACAGTGTTTCCCAACCCTGTTCCTGAAGGCACACCAACACTGCACATTTTGGATGCCTCCCTTATCTGACCAATATTTTTCTGTTCGTGGAGTCTCTACTAATGAGTTGATGAGTTGATTCAGGTGTGTTTGATTAGGAAAAGTTGGAAAATGTGTAGTGTTGCTGCGCCTTCAGGAACAGGGTTGGGAAACACTGCCCTAAGTTATGGAAGAGAGCATTAGTAATTCCAATTGCAAAACCAGGTAAAAACCCAACGAACCCAGGAAATTATCGACCAATTGCATTAACTTCAAATTTGTGTAAATTTCTAAATAGTCTTTTTATTCAGTTGAAATGATTGCTATCATATTAGCCTTAACATGGGTAGAGAAAATACAACCAGACAGAGTAGACTCTGCTTCTTTGCTAACATCAGGGGCGTAGATTTAGGGTGGACGGTGGGGATGTGTCCCCACCAATATCCTCCGACCATTGAAATGTCCCCACCAA
>JAUMHQ010000082.1:142910-165377 GCA_032361165.1 Enteromius paludinosus
CCATATCAGTGGTCATGACAACATACAAGGTGAGTGGCAAATTCATAATAAGAGTCCGGGGAAAGTAAACAGAGACCAACACACACACAGTCCGCTGGGCGCTGGAGTGCCATCCAGTGGCCTGGGGTGGCCCATCCAGCTGATCGTGACACCTTTTAATACACATAACATTATTGAGAGCTAAAAGACAAATGTGCGATAACAGTTAAGTTTACATGCACTGAGAGCTTCATTCGTTTTGGCTGGTTTCTAATCCCAGCTGGTCTGGAAAGTAACGTAAATAGGTTTTCTTCGGTTTTCTACTTTTAAAAAAAAAAATTAAACGTCCCCTTTGGTCTATTATGGCTCTTAATCATATCTTTGGTAATAGATTTTTTTTACACGTACAGTCAAAGTTGCCCATCCCCCACCGTCCTGCAGCGCTGCTGGGTCAGAACAACCCAGATGTTGGGTCATCTGTCACGGGCATTTTTTGAATCGTCAGCTGGAGGAATACCGTTAGGCAGGACTTTCAAGCAGACTGCCTTCAGCGTTTTCTTCTGGTGAAATAAAGGTTTGTATTTGTCTTCATATCATTTAATCGTTACTGACTGGAAAATGTGCCTCTCTGAATCTAAAATATAACTATATGATGGATCATAACAGCCGAGGTAACGTTAACATTAGCGCAACAGCGTTTCTTGTGGCCCGCATCATAATGAAGCTTAACTTCAATTTGTGAGCTGATATGTGGTTTTTATCACAGAAAGAGGCAGATAATGTACTTAAAACTGTAACAATGGCTAATAATAGTTCATTATTTTTGTCTTTTCTAGTTCATAGTCCAAGTTCAAAGACACAAAAGGGCCTTGGATCAGCCTTGGTACAAGCATTCCTGTCTGCACGATAAAACTGCCAGTGGCTATGTAAGCAGTAAGATTTGTTGTTATGTAAATAATACATGAAACTGTGTACCTGTCAGAGACTACATGGGTACAGAACTGTTTAAATTGCTGAAATGTTTCAAATGCATTAGTGACAATGTGTAGATGAAATGTATTGGATTATTTACAATACCCACAATCCCATGCTGAAATTCAGGACCTGTATTCATGTGTATTGGATGTTCACACATTTTTTATAGGTAAGACTCGATTCTTAGAGGAGTAGTGAATTAATGTGTTAATTAACTGTTTTAGTTTTTTGGAGTTTAATTTTTTAAATGTGAGAACATTTGCAAATTATTTTTAGTTTGTCCGTCAATGTATATGTTACCAGTGCTTGTGTTAACTGTTGGATGTCTTCTTTAGTATTAAACTTTATATTATATTTGAGCTATCGTCTTCTGCGATCTCCTTCTCCTCACACACCAGTGTGACAGATTGACGGACCAAATAACAGAAAAAGCGCAGGATGTCTTGGGCCGAGTTTATTCTGCACCGCCACGCTCACGGGCTACTACCTTACCAAACGCCAGGAGAGTGCTTCCAGGGACCCGTTCCAAAGTTGCCTGGCTCTCGGTTGGCGTATGAACACAGCACAGCAAGAAAATCTCTCCGAGCCTGCGCTTCCCGTGCGCGTCGACAAGCCCACCCTTCCCGAGTGCATTGACGGGCACATGCTTCTTGAGCGCTACAACGAGCCCGCACTGACCGAGCGCTTCACTGAGCCCACGCTTCCCGAGCGCGACATCACACACCAGCGTGACAGTGGTAGTTTGGTTGCACATGTCTTTAAAATCAGCTTTTCTGGCTCTGTATAGACACTATCCAAAATGCCTCTGAGCTGAATTGTACAGTCAGCATGCATGAAACTTTCTATGATGTGACAAATTCTTCCACCATAATTTATGCAATCCCATATAAGAAAGACATAACTTAAAGGCAGTATCTAATGATTATTCTGGTGGTAATTCCTTCTATTTCAGTATTACATATATTATCATACAGCCAATGTTTTACACACAACAGAACTAGTGGGCCATGGAAAAGCTACTCTTCAGCACATTATTAGTCCTAAATTCACTATTCCAACTGGGTGGTGCTCTGGTCTTCTTGACTTTTTTTTCTTATAATAATTTTAATTGGGCCCATCCGAGAGCCAATCTTTCTACAACTTATCTAAAGAAAACATTTCAACTGTGCACTCTATTGACATATTGCTGCATGCTTGAGTGTTTTATCAATGAAGAGGCAGACAGCATATCTGGGGTTATTGTTGCTGTCTCCAGCGTGTGTCACAGCAGCTGTTATGTGATGTCATCTCTCTGGCTGCCCTGTGTTTTTGACCATGTTTATGCCTTTCCTAGCAACAAGCATCCCCCATCTGTCTCCCTTTCTCTCTACTGCTCCCTTTCTCTGGAACTGCTGATGGATTTCTGTCTTTCACTGCATTTCCTCATCCCATCTCCAATAATCCCACGGAATTTTCTCTGCCCGTTGTCATGTTCTTCCTCTTTAATCCTTTGATTAATCTCTTGTATGCTGTTTCTGCCTACTTTCCTTCTTGTTCTCTCCATCTGTGTTACACCCACTCATTCATGTTTTGTGTAAAGCAATTGTGCCCTTTTCATTGTCTTAGTGGCTCCTCTGTGTATTTTTCAATCTAACTGCCATTAATATCATTTTCACATATCTGTACAGTGTTGAAACATCTGTTTGTTACAGCATTTCTCTTTGCTTTCTGGCTGGTATGTTATAACACATGAACATGACACCAGTAACCAAAGTCCAGCGGGAAAAAAAGAAGCAGTTTTAT
Source organism: Enteromius paludinosus (assembly GCA_032361165.1). Taxonomy (NCBI): domain Eukaryota; kingdom Metazoa; phylum Chordata; class Actinopteri; order Cypriniformes; family Cyprinidae; genus Enteromius; species Enteromius paludinosus. Next base: position 145,647 of record JAUMHQ010000082.1, read on the forward strand.
TGTTGTGGGTGTGGTTGCTGATCAGTTTCTCACAGATCTACTGCTGGAATAAAAGCTCCAAAACAGAGTAACTACACTGTTTTTTTTTAAAAACTAAACAAACAAAGCAGAGAACCATATATATATATACAACCATATACATTGCTCTTCAGCTGCTTCCGACTCTGATTGTATTTATTTAGCAATATATGAGTTACTATATGGTCTCTTTCTACCCTGTTGAAAGAACAGAATATGTTGGTTAGGAATGTTGTGAAGCATGGCTGCTAGCTTGAGCTGGTTTAAGCTGGTTCTTTGCTGATTATGTGTTGGTCCTAAGCAACTACCTTCTGTTGGCATGCTTCCGTAAAGAAAGTGTAGACATGCTGGGTGGTTATGTTGGCTGCATGCTATCATTGTGGCAAACTGCCACAGCAGTATCAGCTGCTGCTTCTGGTGAGGATAACTGAGTTCTGAGCAGGCTCTTGAGAGAGACGTTTCCTCTATCCAGTAGCCCATTTAGTTCTGAAGACTGGATTCTTGTTTATAGGCTCTCCTTTAGTTTGGTTGCTTTAATGAGCTGTATCCTACCCCCTTCCAGTCATCACTAGTTAGCTCTGCTCCTATAAAGGGATCCTGGTCTTAAGACCCTCAGGAGCATCTGAACTGTGATTTGCAATCACCTGAATGATTTGCAATCACTTGCACTTTTCCAGGGAGTTGTCAGTGCATTTGGCTGTACCTGTGATGCCACTAAGCAGCTCTGCTCACACAGGTCTGTTGGTCTCTCTTCCATGCAGTTTATTGTTATCTCAGCTGCAGAATGCTCCATGCCTCTAGGCAAGTTCTTGTTCTCTTATATGCTGATGGAAATGGATACAGCCACCATCCAGTCAAGATTAGGATGGTCCCTGACAGAAATAACAAAGGACCCAAGTCTTTCTTGACTTACTAGTTCTATGTTGAGCTTCACAACATAGATGGGCAGATTTGGTCGCTAAACTATGTTCACCCTGCAGGTAAATGAGGCCCAAATCTGATTAGTTTTTTTCCTCACAAATGATTCTGATCTGTTTTTCTCATGTTAGTGTGAACAGCACAAACCACATGCAATATGATCTTTTTATTTGTGTCACTTCCATTTGTGGTACTAAATTCAATGCAGGTCAGATGCAATGCAACTGCAGTCTGAACAGTCATTTTGGAATTCATGTGACTTTAACATAACTCTAGATCACTTAAAATATTTGACACTCCCAAAGTTATCAAGATAGTTAAAAAAAAAAAAGAAAAAACTAAAACTAGAATTGAAAAAAGCATTTTCGTTAACTGAAAAAAAAAAAGAGAGTTAAAAAAAAAAAAAACGAACTGAAACTGTTTTGTGTGTATACAAAACTAACTTTAACGAACTAATATTATAGGAAAAACGTCCTTTGTTTTCGGCTTTGTAAATACTGTAAGCCTTTTGGGTTAAATTAAAATCTATTTACTTCACGCTGCCAGTTTTAAGCCCGGTGTTTGACCCGTATGGCACCACGTAGTCTGTGACTTCATGTGTCCACAGTCTGTCTGCGACACCGCCGGCTAGCGTGATGGCTGCAGCGAAAGTCGGAAGAAAGCGGCAGAGTCCTATTTTGGATTTCTTTGATTATGAATCCTTGGGCTGGGCGATATAGTGGTGGTTTATATCCCACAGAACATTCAAAAGACTACATACCTGAAGCAGCCACTGGAAGGAAGTTGTGGGCGTATTCAATCCAGGAAAGCTGCTGGCACCAGCAACTCGGGTTATTGGTTGTCGGACAGCGGAGCATTCTCCCAAGATCCTGGTTGGCCTGAAGACAGACTCGCAGAGGACCCTATCTGTCAACAAAATTCCTTCCAAAACCGGGAGACAAACTGAAGACCCCTATGAGACACCACGTCAACCGGCAAACCATGGATACGGAACACAAGGTCCACCATCAGCTGAGCAGTCTCCCGAGCTGAGGGCAATCTGGGCAGGGGAATGAAATGCACTGCCTTAGAGAAGCGGTCCACCACCATGAGAACCACAGTGTTCCCCTTCAATAGAGGAAGCCCAGAAACCAAGTCAAGGGCGATGTGTGACCAGGGACGGGAGGGTATAGGGAGGGGGCGAAACAGACCATCAAGAGGGCGATTCACTGGTATACATTGGGCGCAAGTCAGGCAGGCCAACACAAACTGTCTGACATCTGTATCCAAGGAGGCCCACCAGAAACGCTGCCGGATGGCGGAACAGTGTTCCCCGAATTCCAGGATGGCAGACCAGCCTGGACGCATGGCCCCACTGAAGTACCTCAGGATGCAACACAGCTGGCACAAACAACCTGACCTCTCCGGCACTTTCCAGGCACTTGCACCCCTCGACTGGCCTCCTCTACCTGCTGCTCGAAACCCCAGGAGAGAGCCCCGACCACCACCCCTTCAGGGAGTATGGCTTCGGCCGCAAGCTCCCCCTCCGAGGCACCTAACAAGTGGGAGAGAGCATTGGGCTTGACATTTTTGGAACCAGGCAGATATGAGAGGTTGAAGTTAAACTGGCCAAAGAAGAGTGCCCAGTGGGCCTATTGTGAGCTCAACCTCTTGGACGAACGGATGTATTCCAGGTTCTTGTGATCCGTCCAGACCACAAAGGGCTGCGCTGCTCCCTCCAACCAGTGGCGCCACTCGCCCAGAGCCAATCTCACCACTAGCAACTCCCTGTTCCCGATGTCGTAGTTACGTTCAGCAGGGCTGAGGCGGCGAAAGAAGAAGGCACAAGGATGCACCTTCCCATCATGAGGAGACTGCTGAGACAGAACTGCGCCAACCCCGACGTTGGACGCTTCAACCTCAACAAAAAACTGGGACTCAGGATCTGGAACCAAAAGAACAGGAGCAGAGACAAAACGGGACTTAAGGGTATCAAAGGCTTCCTGAGCTTCTGAGTTCCACCTGAAGACCACCTTGGTGGAGGTTAACGCCATGAGCGGTGCAGCAACTTGACCAAAATTCCTGATGAGGAATCACTGCAGAGCTTTGCGAGAGTCGGGAACTGGCCACTTGGCGACAGCCTCTACCTTAGCGGGATTCAGCTTAATGCCCCTGGAAGAAATAATATGTCCAAGGAACATAATAGACTCGGCGTGGAATTCGCACTTCTCCGCCTTGACAAACAATTACCAACAATTGTTGGTAAGACCAAACGGAAGAACCAAGTACTCATAGTGCCCTGAAGGTGTATTGAATGCCATTTTCCACTCCCCCCCCCTCTTGAATATGCACCAAATGGTAAGCATTGCGGAGGTCCAATTTGGTGAAGACCCGAGCTCCCTGCAAAAGTTCAAAAGCAGATGACATTAAAGGTAGGGGATACCTATTCTTAACAGTAATGTCATTAAGCCCCCTGTAATCAATGCAAGGATGCAGGGAGCCGTTATTCTTCTCTACGAAGAAGAATCCAGCACCAGCGGGAGAGGAGGAATGGCGGATGAGCCCAGACTGAAGAGATTAGCGAATATACCTATCCATAGCCTGCCTCTCAGGACCCGAAAGGAATACAGACGGCCCTTGGGCAGAGAAGTGCCCGGGAGGAGATCAATGGCACAGTCATATGGGCGATGTGTAGGGAGAGAGGACGCCCGGGACCTACTGAAAACCACTCCCAGATCAGAGTACTCCACCGGAACCCCAGACATGTCAGGAGGATCAACCAGCAAAACACAGGGGGCAGAGACAGGAGGAAACACAGCACCAAGACAGGCTACATGACATGACCTCCTCCAAGTTTTGAATTATTTGCCCAATCTACATGAGGGTTATGCTTAGACATCAATGGGTGTCCTAAAACTAATTGGGTCTTGGAGGAATCAATAATAAAAAACTCAACAGTCTCAGAATGATTACCAGATAACAAAAGTCCTACACGAGGAGTGATGTGGGTTATGGTGCTGAGAGGATGACTGGCCAATGACCATACAGTGATAGGCTCTGAAAGGGGAATGATAGGAATGTTCCACTGCTTGGCGCACGACGACCCAAGAAAATTCCCCTCAGCGCCCGAGTCCAGGAGGGTGTGACAAGAAAGCATACTTCCCTCAACAGTGAGTTGAAAAGGCAGTGAAGAGTGCGAAGTCGGAGAGTTAGAACAGGGAAGGGTACCCACCAGGACTCTCCATCTCACTGATGGGCCTTGGCTTTTAAAGGACATTGTGCAATGAAGTGACCAGCCTTGCCATAATACAGATACAATCCCTGGGTTAGATGTTCATGTCTTTGTTGAGGAGTTAAACGGATATGCCCCAGCTGCATGGGTTCTGTGTCAGCAGAAACAGGGCTAGTAATGTCGGGAGAAGCCTCCTGGAGGCACCACTAGCTTGTGTTGACGGTGTTGACGGCGCCGCTTGATCCGTCCCTCCACACAAAGCGCGAGATTGATGAGGTCACTGTAGATCCACTGCTGCTAATACATCGCCGATGACATACTGCAGCCCTTCAAGAAAACGAGCACGTAGTGCGCCCTCATTCCAGCCGCATGCAGTAGCAAGACTCTGGAACTGAATAGAATAATCAGTGACAGATGACTTCCCTTGAACAAGACGGGACAGCTGAACCGCTGCCTCCCCCTGAGCAGACCGATCTCAAATCTTCAGCATCATGCAGCCCGGGAATTCCACACTGTAATGCCCCATTCACGGGCGCGTCCAGTTAACAGTGTGAGGAAATAGGCGACCTTCGCCTCCTCCGAAGCGTAGCGGTGCGGTTGGAGCGAGAAAACCAGCGCACAATTGCACAGAAAGGCTTGGCAGGCATTATGATCACCATTGTAGACCGGCGGGTTATTGGCGTGAGGCTCGGGCTGGAGAGAAATGCCAGCTTGAATAAACATAAATTTCATATTTAGCGCTCAAACTCTGGGGTAATCTATCTAACACTGTTTGAGAGGCAGACACACTCTTTCAGTTTAAATCTAGATTAAAGATCCATCTCTTTAACCTGGCTTACGTTAGAAGAATGGCATCTACATTAATATTAGTCTTTCTATGGCACCCTTATATCACCATTCTGCACCAAGGAATGACTCCACAGTGAAGACCATGACCTTTATATGAGTCCTTGAGACAGATTCTCAGTGGAGACCTTGATAACCAGACAAGCCCTCAGCTATGCCAGGACCAGCTGGGACCGAAACATGGTTTTAAGAAGAAGGGCATTCATCATGCTGAATGATTGATAAAATTGAACTTTGTACATTTCTATAAATAAGATGACCTGACTTTACATGAGTATTAGACTTGTCCTCTTGTGCTCTTTGGGGCTTTTAATCTTTGTAGGAAGCTGAGAGCTGCAGATTACATTAAAGTGCTTCAAATACTGTTGCATGCGAAAATAAGAGTTTCAGCATGTTGGGATATTTCAGAGATTACAGCATCATCACATTTCATTCCTAAAGCATCTGATGAGCCTGCTGCATTCTCTCATTGATGGAGCTTACATCACCAACCCCACAGCAGATTGATAGCATATGTTTCTTAATGAATAATTGCTGACAGAAACAGGCCATCAAACTGAGCTGAAACATCACTGTAGTCCAGCAGCTGGTTGCAACAAACCCCTCAGCTAAGAAAACCTGTATGATAATTCCATTACAATTACCTCTCCTACAGAAGCTTTCTTCTTCCTGGTCAAGTAACGGTCAGAACTACTGACTCCACAGTCCCGCTGACATGTTTTGTATGTCTTCTGTGTCTCCCCAACAAAACTTTTTATACAGTAATCACTCATAGCAATGAGTGGTGTCAGTAATGTTGAGATGGTTGCTAAGGTAGAGATGGGCACTAAATATTCGAAAGCCTGTAAATCAAAACAAGGCTTCTATCCAAAGCAAATAGCTCAATTTTCCACCGCCAGATTGGGCTCATTTTATGTTGATGTAATACATTATTTGTTTTTCCTAGGGGAGCTAGTTTAGCAAAAGACCTTGAGGAGGGACTCAGGCTCAGGTTGCTGTGAATGCAGCTGTGCTGTATGTCAGTGCACTAACCACAACCACTTTTCCCCCTCTTCTGATATGAAATAAAGAAAAAAAAAGCTTTTAACAAAACCCACAGAGGTCCGAATTTAAATCTGGCAGGTGTGTTTTCGATTTCACACAAGAAGACAAATCAGGATCGACTCTCTTTGTCATGTTGCCGGATTGCTCCAAAACAGCAGAAATTTGTAATCAATAATTGCATGGCTGCAGAATCAGTGCAATTTGCCTTTATTCCTCAGAGTGGCACTGTTTAAAACATAAAAGGCGTGTCCTCGCACCTTAGCATCCAGACCAGACAGAGAGGGAGGGAGGGCGGGTGGGTGTCCTGGAGGTCATACAAGGCATAGTCACTAGGTGCCTCCAGGACGGCATCACTGACATGACGGACCATGGTGGATCGGGAACCAGAGCAGGCCATGTTGGATCAAGGTCTGCCTGTGGCGGATCAAGGGCTGCCTGCAGCAGTGGTGGATCAGGGACCGTCTGCAGCTGCCGCGGGATGGAGTAGCCCCCCCAAGGAAACTTGGGTCTTCCCCCTTCTCCTGGCTGTGGCTCGTGCAGCGTGAACTCTGGGGAATGCTCTTGCAGTGCATGCCAGGGAGGTGCTCTTGCAGCGCGCGCTCAGTGAGTGCCCAGGGACCGGACTCAAAGATTGGCACTCCGGGCCATGAATCAGGAACTGGATTCAGGAACAGCTCTCCGGGCTTTAAATCAGGGACCGGATTCAGGTCCAGTTCCTGGAATCGGGAACGGCACTCCTGGCCGAGACTCAGGAACTGGATCCAGGCCCGGCCAACATGGACTAAAAACAACGGGGATCTGGATCCGCTTCTGGAAATCTGGCACTGATGGCTCCCATACAGAGTGGGTTCCACGTAGCACTTTGGTCGAGCCTCCACCAGCGTCCGCACACACGCGTGGGCATTGGAGGATGCCGCTGAATAGCGAGATGAGAGCCAGGCTTTTGTGGATGGCCTACTGGCTTCACAGGTTTAGGCCATCGCTCATGAGGAGTGGGGAGAGGAGTCAGCCCATTTAGGATGTGAGGAATGATTTCCTCTGGGCTGATCATCATTGTCACTACCTCAATTTTGCGGGAGTTCATTTGGAAGTAGAATGCAGTTGTCGCTCCTGTAAATTACTAAACTGTGTGTGTTGTATGATTACAAATGTATAAATGGTTAAAAACCTTTTAAAGTCATGTATTTTGTCATTAACAGGAAGCTCAGTAGCCTTTTATTAGTTTCCAGAACATTTGTTCAAGTTTCCCAAGCTAAGTGTGGATGCTAATCCTCTCAAGGTTCAGCTGTTCCTTTTCTTTAGCACCTTTTCATTTGAATGACATTGCTATACTAACTAAGATCAAGGCTGGGAAAAGACCTGTCTAAACAAAAGCTCCTGTTCTGTATCTGCCATTTGTTCACACCTCTATGTACTCCTCCCACTTCAAACTTATATACCCTGCTGTGCTGAGAGACAATTCAGATTACTTTGAAGACTAAAGTACACGGTCAGATTTTTTCAGAATAAAGAGAAATTTCTGCTTCAAAATCCAAAGTGTCTCCTGGTCTCGTGAAAAAATGTACAGAACAGGATTTAGCACTTAAAGGTGAACTGGCAACCGAATTTAAATGCAGTTTGTAAGTGGCCTATGATTTCAAGTGAAAAAATACTTTTAAACAATTAGAAGGTTTTATTTGCATTTGACCTATTCCAGATATTTGAGAGGAATTTGATATTGCACATTTATAATAAATTTAGGGTCTCTTTAGGGAATGCAAAAACTTTGAAGCTCAATATCTTAGAGCCAATTGCAATGCAGACAGAAACATGTAATTCCAATGCGGCAAAATGTGATTCTTATTGAAAGGTTGAAAAACGTTTTGATTCCATGAAGTGACCTCATGTTTTCTGGGTTTAACATCTACTGCTATTATTCACCCATTTGTCCTTTTGAGGAGATAACAGTTAATTTTTTTTGCTTATGATGTTTATCATGCATTGTGTGGTAGTGCTGTACTTGCCCTGCTGGTGAAGGTGATGTGGTAGGTGTCATACTGCATGGCAGGTGGAGTCCAGAACAGAGTGACAGAAGACTCAGTGATGTCCCTGGTGTTAAGATGCGAGACACCCGCCAGTGCTGGACAGAAGATCAAACAGATTTAGACCCACCTGTTGCTACTTGTTTCTATTAAACAATAAGTGCAGTGCAGTGTGTCAGATTACTGCTAATGCACTGCTATATTCACTCACCAAGAGCATTAATAAAGACCCAGTGAACACTGGCAATTCAAAATATAAAGCTGAATTGTTACCATATGTGTAGATTATTCAAACACCTTCAAATGGAATATAAAGGCACTCTTTAAAATGCCTGTCTGTAAAGCTGTTGTACTATCTGCTCCTTCCCAGTGGTAAAGCAGTGTAATGTAAAAGAAGCTGTAAAAATTTGATATGGATTTGTGTCTTTCCATTAAGTTCTAAAATAAGGCTTGAAACTCCCAAAAGAGTCATGACAGACAAAAACATATTTCTGATATTATATAACAGATGTATTGTTGAAGGAAGGTAAAAAAAAAAGTATGAATATACCGTACAATAGTTGCAAGCAGCAATTATCTGTGCCAAACACTGCAGTTGTAATGTGACCTAATTGATTATTACTTTTGATCAATTTTTGGTTCTGTTATCAAATTTATGTGGTCTGTGGGAGGCGACAATGACATACATAAAGTTTGATTTCAATATGCCACACCATTTCAGAGATACACCATTAAATGCAGATTGGCACCATGCCATCAACATGAAATCAAGGACTTTTAGTTAGCATGGTCTGGAGATTAATTCAATTTAAACAGCTAAGATAAGTTTAAAAAAAAAAGTAGATTTTCAAAACATTTCAAAATGGCAGGCAACAAGTTCAGCCAAAAAAACTGTCTTGAGATGTTTTGAGTATCTTTAAGACATCACAGTAAATCCCCCTTAAATCAACACTGCTCTGTGTTCGTATGAGAACCACCAGGAGGGTGTTAAAAGTAACACCAAAGCAGTAATAAGATATTTAAGTGGTTAATTAAGTGATGCTTGTTTGGTTATTTAGGACACCTGATGATAACAAACAGAATTATTGAATGACAGAGGAACACAAGAACTACAAGCCAACTTTGACTTCCAGCCAAGACCTTGAAATCTCTCTTACAACCCAGACTGACTTTTTATTTCTCTCATTAATGTACAGTTCCCTTTCAGTCGGCCACTCCGAGTCACGTCAGTGACGGATGAACAGGAATCTCGCTTTGAGATGGCAAATCAACTCTGCGTGTATACAAACACGCCAATGAAATTGGCATATGCTGATTAAAATCCAGCTGCACCTGTATAAGTAGGTCAGCGGATTAAGCATTTATTAGCTTTCGCAGTTCCTGAGCATTTGCTCTGCTTACCTGACGGAGAAGGCTGGTGTTGCATTTGCAGCAATGGTGGTTCCAGTCGAGTGGCGGACACATTACCAGCTTTTGTAATCCGAGCCACCATCTTCCCTGTGCGCTTCATCCTTTCACAAAAGAGCAAAGCCTAAAGAGACAGGCTTACGGCCGTTACCTGGCACCGGCGGACGGTCACGAACACTGCCTTACGTGCATGGGCCTCGAGCATAATAGGGCAGCGTTTGTGGATGAGTCATGTTCCGCTTGCGGTAAGATGACCATCACAGAGTTGTGGACCAGGCTCCACTACCTTGAGCGTGGTGGAGTCCCCCTTCCGCTTCTGAGATCTGGAGCTCACGCTGGCAGCGTCCAGCTTCCACTTCCGGGGCGGGAGGGGATGGCATTATGGTGACAGTCAAGAACATTCCTCGTAGTGCACCTCCTGTCGCCCACGCTCCGTCACCGGTGGAGTTTCCAGCGGAGCTTTCCGGTCAACCGGAAACGGTACCGGAAGTCACCTTTGGTGCTCTCCCCGATGATCGGATATTGGTCGCTACATCGGGAGGAGAGTTTGACTCTGGAGAGGAGGCAGAAGCCAGTGTGGCGTCCACTGGGCGTTCCACTGCGACCGATGCTGATCCAGAGCTCGTGGCTATGCTTTCCCGGGCCGCCAGGGGGTCTGGATTGATTGGAATCCTCCACCTCGTTCCGAGCCCTCCCAGCTGGATGATTGGTACCTCGGTGTGGCTCGTGGTGGTGCACAGGGTCCCACCCCAGTGCCTTTTTCCCCGGACGTGCAGGATGAGATTACTCAATCGTGGAAGGCACCTTTTACTGCCCGTAAGCAGTCGAGTGGCTCGTCCTCCTTCACCACCCTGGACGGTGGAGCAGCCAGGGGCTTTATGGGGGTCCCCTGGTTGAGAGGTCTGTTGCGATGCAACTTTGCTCAGCAGGCTATCCGTCACATCCTTGGTGCGTAAGAACTCTTCCAGAGCACAAAGGTATTCCAATTGTCTTCAATTGTTTGTACCAAGAACTCAGCTAAAAACAAAAGGGGATCAAGCTTTTTCAGTTGTTGGTCCTAGACTGTGGAATGCGCTCCCCCCTGATGTACGATCTGCATCCTCAGTTGATGTTTTTAAATCTCGTGTTAAAACTCATCTTTATTCTGTCGCTTTTAATTCTTGACTTTGTCATTTTATGTCATGTATTTTATGTATTTTATTTTATTTTATTATCTTATGGATGTTCAGTCCTTTGGCCTACGCAGTAGCATAAAGGGCTATATAAATAAATCAGACTTGAGACTTGAGATGGTGAACCATCCCCGGAGGAGGGCCGGGTGGAGAATCTTTTTTTTTTTTTTTTAACTGCCACTGACCTCCGGGCACCCAAACACTCGACAAAAGAGCAGATTTTTCTATCTCTGGGTCCCCTGAGGGGACGAGGTGTTGTGGACAGACCTATAAAAGGATCTTTGTTACACACTCTCTCTCCTCTCATTACAGGCAGCAGTTTGATTGCCGGGAGGACGACTTCATGGACTTCCAGCCTTACTTCTGCCAGAACACAGGTAGTAGTTGCACGCACTCAGGCTTAGAGACGCCCCGGTCGGGTCCCTGCGTTCCCCCTCGCTGCCCCTCCACCGGCACCCCGGTCGTCCTGTTGGATGCATGGATAGGGCTCAGACCATCTCATTGGCTCATTCGGACCATCCGGCTAGGCTATGCAGTTCAGTTCGCCCGACAACCGCCCAGGTTCAGCGGCATTTGCTTCACGTCAGTGAACGCTGCAAATGCCCCTGTCCTGCATGCAGAGATTGCTACACTCTTGGCGAAGAGAGCAATAGAGCCGGTCCCTCCAGCCGATATGAGGTCAGGGTTTTACAGCCCGTACTTCATAGTGCCCAAGAAAGGTGGCGGGTTACGACCGATCCTGGATCTGCGAGTCTTGAATAGGGCCCTTCACAGGTTTCCGTTCAAGATGTTAACGCCAAAATGCATCTTCCCATGCATCCGTCCCCATGATTGGTTTGCAGCTATAGAACTGAAGGACCTGAGACTCTCATGTCTCAATCCTTCCACGCCACAGGCCATTTCTGAGGTTTGCGTTCGAAGGTCAGGCATATCAGTACCGTGTAAGCGTGTCTCCCTCCACCCTTAAAGTCTATGTGGCTGCCATTGCTGCAAACCACGACCTTGTCGATGGCAGGTCCATGGGTGAGCACGACCTGATCATCAGGTTCCTTAGGGGGGCCAGGAGGTTAAATCCTCCACGGCCCCCTACTGTACCCTCTTGGGACCTTACTCTCGTGCTAAGGGCACCGAGAGAGGGTCCCTTTGAGCTTTTGCCAGCAGTCGAGTTTTTGAAGACTCTTCTCCTGCTCGCATTGGCCTCCATCAAGAGGGTAGTGGACCTGCAGGTGTTTTCGGTCGACGATTCGTTCCTAGAGATTCCTATTCATCCGTCACCGACGTGACGTCTCCGTTCCCCTCTTCAGGGAACCAGGGTTACAATACCATTATTATCACCATTATGGTGATTAGTGTGTTTCTGTTAAAACACTGCATTGTCAACCAGAAGCAGGAACCTTTCCTATAACATATGATATACTTGTTACATCATAAGAAGAATGACATCTGCATTACTATTAGTCTCTCTGTCTCATCCTTATACCATCATTCTGCACCCTGGAATGACCCCATAGTGAAGGCCATGGCCATTTTATGAGTGCTTAAGAAAGATCCTCAGTGAAGAACTACAACTACTGGTGATTTTCAGTTTGGCAGTTTCACTCTTGGCTCTTATGTTACGTTTGTGGTTCTTATTGTGTTTATAAAAACATAATTTGTTACAAAGAAAAAGAAAAAGAAGAAAAAGTCTAGTCCCATCATCACTAACTGAAAATGTTTTTTCGTTATGTTAATTTCACCAAAAAAGCCTACATGCCAGATATTTTAAACTCGCAATTTTAAAAAATAGACCCACAGACATCAAGAACCAGCATATGCTTCTCATCAGTGGTGACATGCTTCATGATACACATGCATCACAGTATAAAACTCATGGCTCATGTTTAAAACCCTACTCTGATGTAGAAGCTAATTAAGTCTCCAACAAATAAAATAATCGTTTCTTGTTCCTGTGGTGTGAACAGACCAAAAAATGGGAACTTCCACCAATAGTTCTAGGAACTCCAACGTGAAAGTTTTTTTTCCCCCCCAGCATCACAGTATGTTACATTTTCATGTTGTATAGGGGCCCAGTGCCCACTAGGGGGCTGCAGAATATCTTGGGTAACACTTGGGTAACATTGGTTAACAAATGTCTTGTCTTACCATGTCTTGTGATCCATTGCTGTACATATTTTTTTTTTTTTTAAGCCGTAAAACAAGTGACTTTGTCATAATTACAGAAGAAGAATACGGTGACCGGGAGGGGACGTCTTCGGTTCACTTAGTTTTGTCGTGGCCACGACTTATTAACTCATGGGAACGTGATATTATTTCATGGCCACGACTTATTTTTTCGAGGAAACAACATCCGTATGTCGTGGCCTCGAGATGCTATGGTGAGGGAGTGACTTCCATTTCTTGTGGCCACGAGAAAAATATGTCGTTCCCTCAACACAAGAAGTCGTGGCCACGAGTTTATTGCATAAAAATACTAGCAATGTAATAATGTAATTTACTATTTAATTTACTATTTGTATATTCTATACTGTTTGTATAATCTTCTATTATATTATCTTGTTAGGGCTATATTTTTATATTTATTTCATATATTTATTTCCGGAGAATAGATGTATAAGAACGCAGAAATAAAATGAAACATATTTTTTATTTTTTTAACTGCATTTTAAATTCCAGTCGCCATAATCAAAGCTTTATTAGGCTACATTGTATTACACATATTTGTATTATATATTGTTGAATATTATATTAGAATTATTAGAATATTAAAGTCAGAACGTTATGTAAAAAGATCGAAATTATAGGCTATAAATATAATAGGATTATTACGTAGACAATGCGTTAATGGATATTTAACATCAATGTAATATTTATTTATGATAAACTTAATATAAATGGTGTTTAGCCTACATTGCGTGCAATATAATAATTGATATAGGCCTAATAAAACAATAAATTATTTAATTTATATAGTGCTTTTAACAAAACATAAAAAATCTGAAATATTTTTTACAATACAATTTTGTTTTTAAATAATTAATATTAATTTAAAATAAAATAATACCGAATCCATCTCTGATACTTAACAACATTTAAATTAAGTTTATCATAAATAAATATTACATTAATATCAAATGTCCATTAACACATCGTATTAGTAATAATTATCAGCATCATCATCATCAACAACATCATTATTATTAGCCTATTATATTTATAGCCTATAATTTCAATCTTTTTAACGTTCTAAACTAATATTCTAATAATTTTAATATAATATATAATACAAATATATGTAATTCAATGTAGCCTAATAAAGCTTTGATTATAACGACTGGAATTTAAAATGCAGTTTAAAGGTTTGAATTCAATATATTTCATTTTATTTCTGCAAATTAATAATTATTAATATAGTCTAATGGCTAGTGCAGCCATTGGATCATCTTTTTCGTTGAGGAATGAATCATTCAAGCATTTTTATTTGTAAATGAAAACACAACATGCTTATTTATCATCAGGCATGGGCATAAACAATCTACAATCATAAAGTATACTAGCACTATAATAAATATATGAAATGAATATAAAAATATAGCCCTAACAAGTTATATAATATAATAGAAGATTATACAAATAGTATAGAATGTACAAATAGTAAATTAAATGTTTAATGTAATAAAAAATTATTTCTGAGAATCCCGGGTTGCTATGGTCACGCAGGTTTGTTTATGCAATAAACAAACTTCTTATGTTGAGGGAACGACATATTTTTCTCGTGGCCACGAGAAATGGAAGTCGTTCCCTCGCCATAGCATCTCGAGGCCACGACATAAGAATGTTGTTACATCGAAAAAAATATCTCGTGGCCAGGACATAATATCACATTCCCACAAGTTAATAAGTCGTGGCCACGACAAAACTAAGTGAACCGAAGACACCCTCTCCCGGTCACCGTAGAAGAACCACCGGGAAATGCAGTGCTTTTGGATTGTGGGGATTCTAACATCAAAAAGGTCGAGAACCTTTGCTAGAGTCGAGTTAGCAGTGTCTCATAATTATTCATGAGACTTTGTGGACTTAACACCATGGGACATGGTGCTTCAAATGCAAAAGTGCTTCAGTGTGTTTATACCATACTGAATGTGTCTTGAATCTGCAGACTTTTTACACACATTTAATGGCAGTACATACTAATATGATAATATATCACATGCATCACTCACCAGTGTCGCAGTTTTCCCCAGTAAACCCGGACTGACACCCGCTGCAGTTGGGCCCCATGAAGCCACGCCGGCACACACAACGGCCCCTCACACAACGGCCCTTGTTACTGCAGTTGTTGGGGCAGGTTTTGGTAGAGCAGTCCTGTCCAGAGAAGCCCACTTCACAGACACACTTCCCATTCACACATCTGCCTTTGTTATTGCAGTCATTGGGACAAGTCCTGGCCAAGCAATCAGGTCCAGTGAAACCGCTATCACAAACACAGCGGCCGTCGACGCATCTGCCATTGTTACTGCAGTCTCCAGGACAAGATCTGGACAAGCAGTCAGGGTCAGTAAAGCCACTCTCACACACACACTTGCCGTTTACACACTGTCCACGGTTGTTGCAGTTCTGTGGGCATGGTCTAACAGAGCAGTCTGGCCCAGAGAAGCCAGGATTGCACACACACTGTCCGTTCAGACATCGGCCCCTGTCATTACAGTTCCCCGGACAGGATGTCTCAGAGCAGTCCTGACCAGCAAATCCTGAGTTGCACACACATTTTCCGTTCACACAGCGGCCCCTTTTATTGCAGTTAGCCGGACAGCTTTTTGTTCCACAGTCAGACCCAGTAAACCCTGCATCACACACACACTGACCATTCATGCAGCGACCCCTTTTGTTACAGTTATCTGGACAGCCCTGTGTCCCACAGTTAGGTCCGGTAAAGCCTGTATCGCACACACACTTCCCATTCACGCAGCGCCCCCTGTCACTGCAGTCATCAGGACATGTGCTGGAGGAGCAGTCCGGGCCGGTGAAGCCTGTGTCACACACACACTGGCCGTTCACACATTGCCCCCGGCTGCTGCAGTCATCAGGGCAGTCGGGCACACTGCAGTCAGGCCCGCTGAATCCTGGGAAACACACACATTTGCCATCTACACAGCGGCCCTGGTCACTGCAGTCATCCGGACACTCGTCGGTCGTGGGACGAACAGTGGTACAGACCGCACCTGTGGAGAAACATCCCATCATCACATCTGGACTTAACTTTGTATCAGAGTGAAAAGGTGGGGTGGGGGGTAGTGGTTGAGTAAACAAACAAATTATTGAACTGCCTGTTAAGCCCCACCAACCGATTCTACATCACTGCCTGCTTAGCCCCACCCACCAATTCCTGCATCTTGTAGAGATAAATGACAAGAATGGTAAACGCAGGTCTACCCACAAACCAAATGATAAACTTTGATAAATTTGATTTTAATGAGGATCCAGGCTACTTCTTTAAGAATTTGGTCCTTTGATTAATTGATTTTACTGCAGATTTGTATACAAACAATTCAGTGTAGGAAATAGAAAGCTCACGCTTCTTCAAACATGACAGAAAATAGACCATTGCTTCCAGTTTATTTTTGTTTATTTTATTTATTTATTTTTTAAACTACATTCATACATTGTACATTTTCTTTTCTGTTTTGCTGTTCATTTTGTTTAAATGTATAACTAATCATAGAAGCAATGGATTTACTGTATGTGAAATAGTTGCGTTTACTACAGTATCTTGTGTTTACTAGAACAGCTGCAGCCATTAACACTGTTCACACATTCCATACATGACTAATAATTATTCACTAAAAGAACACTGACACTGACAGAACAGTTTACTAGAACACAAGACAAATTTATTGGTTAAAAACAAAACTGCGGTGTGAAATGTGAAATGAGAATCAGCAAATTTTGCTTTTCCTTAGAGGATTTTTCATGAACAGCTGCTTTGATCACATAACTATGAGGATATATTTTCCCATGGGTTACCGAAAGGATTATTTTATTCTGTTCTATTCTCTTCTATTATTATTAGAAGAGAAGAGAATAAAATGTTATTAGTAGTAGTAATGTATCAAAGATACATGCCGAGTATAAGCAGGACTGTGCATGAGGAACTGATTTTTTTTTATAGTTTATGGAAATCTGATTAACTGGAACAAATGCTAAAGGATTCAATTGGGATAAATATAGATGTTCCATGAATTCCCTGATAATTTAGTTTTTATGAGATATATTTGAAATCCTATTTTGATAATAATAATATTAATTTTAGTAAATCTAGTGGGATCTGATTTGAATATAAGTGAATATTTTCTATAAAGAAACTTATTGTATGCTCAGAATAGAGATTCCAGACATCCTATACACACATGCTTCAGGATATTATCGACTACCACTCCATATCTGGTGAAAACTCATCTAGAGCTGAATGAGCTTTACCTTTACTCTGCTGGGAGCTGCAGCATCCTTCTGAGCCTCCACATTTCTCCCTCAGATAAGACACCTCCTTCTCCAGTCTTTCGATGCGATCACGCAGGGCTGAGAAGCCAAGCTCGCACTGACCACAAGCTGACCCTGGCACTAGACGGATCCGATGGGTCAAGACCAGAGGAGAATCAGGATCCAAGTCTAGCTCTTTGTCTTTGGCCCCATCTTGTGCACATGTGTCTGAAATAACAAGTTTAATAGGCTGGGGTCTGGTGTCTCTGGAGACGTGCTGAGCTCCTGTCTGCAGATGTTGGCTGAAGAGGGCAGGACTTGGCAGAAGCAGAAGCAGAAGCAGGAGAGGCACCACTAACGCCATGTTTATAGCGAGGAACACCCCAAACCAGTGGATGGGTTTGTTAAATGAGAATGTGTTTTATTCTACTTAGATCTTCAGGCAAAACGTTTAAAGTCAGTTTTCGCAGATACGCCGTTGGCTCTCAGATCTGGACTGATGTGCAGTGTCGAAGTGTCCTGTTCTCTTTAAACGTCTTTCCCTCCTGTTTCAGACAAATATGAATATCAGTCAAGCTTTTCATGCAGAATTTAATATTAGACATTCACAATCGAAGGAAAGATCATCATAAAAATAGCATTTGCAAGTTTCAGGGAGCAAACATATGCAGCCCGGTCGCACGTTTTTTTTTCGTGGTGGGGGAACGATTCTTACTCGACTTTCGTGAATCCACCACGAATTGACGCATCCAATGGAATCAGAGTTTTTCGTTTGTGCTGTAGTTATGAAAATAACAAAATATTCGTGTCCCTGACACGAATCAATAGATTTTATGCTTGTTTCGTGATATTGTCACGACCTGCTGTGCGACTGGGTTGACATATGATGTATGAAAAAGTAAGAGGGTATTTCAAAGTTAATTTAATTTTGATGAAAGACTTTAAAGTTTTTTGATGAATTGCACAGAATGAAAGTAAACAGGGTCAGCTCTGATTTCTCACAGAGGCTCCGATGTCTGTCTGCCAGATCAATCCAGAGTAAGAAAAGTCACAACCTAAACCTATCTTTCATGCTAAGATAGAATAAAGTTCATTCAAATGTCTGAAAACACTGCTGAAGTATTTAGTTCTGGTGGCAGCTGAGGACAGACAATAGTTCTGCTCTGAGGTACTTAAGTTTTGATTGTTTTTGGACATTTCACACAATAGTGTTTTGGAAATGTATCACGACTCTAGCACTAGCAGCGTACAACATCTACGCACCTGGGAAGAACCCCTCTGCTTTTCTCTAGATAATAAAAGAATAATTACAGAAATGTATTTAGCATCTGATTCAGAGCTAAAACTGAAATGAAAATATCTGTACAACTATTAAGCAACACTCTTCTGATAGCCCAGCCTCAAATTCAAGCCACTGGTTGATTTCACTGCTATGTTCCCATAAATATCAGCAGAACAATAGTATAGTGCTTAAATGCCAGAATGTGATGCATGAAATAACTAGACAGTGTTTTCTGAGAACATAGTAACGGTTGCATATTCCTCATTTGAGCCATGTTGGTTTAATAATACAACATAAAATGATGTAATTAAAATACTTTTTTATTATAAGAATAAATATGGATGCTCAGACAGACTGACTGATGCGGGGACAAAATACTACAGATAAAATCAGCTTTAAATGAGATTTGACTGACCTGATAACTCCATAGAGAGAAAGAGAAACATGTAACTTTACTTGTTGCCACAATACTCATATAAAAAATTAAACTTATCTGAGTGGAGCTTTTTATAAGCATAAATATTTATGAAGTTGATTTGTGTAAATCTGTCTTTTAATCAACTTGAAACTCTGCAAGGTACAGTACAATTTAGGAGTTCATACAGTGCCGATGAATTAAACCTATGACCTGGGTGTTGCTAGTATCATATGCTCTAGGATTTGAGCTGCCTATAATTGCAATAAAATAAAAAAAATATATATATTACATTCAAAAACTTTAAGTTGAAGTAAACTAAGTAACTGGAATAAAAATAGATAATAGTAAGATAAGACTGCAATTTATGGTAACACTTTAGAATAGCGGATGCTTGTAAGTAATTTATAAGTGATTAGTTAATGATGAAATGTTCATCTACAAAACATTCACAAATAATTAATGTGATTATAGTGATTATTATGTTTAGTTAATTAATTTACAAGTCATTCACAAGTTGTGATATGTTGAAAAGATGTTTTTTTTATTTAATAAAGAGTGTAAACCCTTTGTCTCATTAGGACAAACGATATGTTGGGTAAAGATGGTAAACACATGGAGTATTTTGGCACTGTCCACCTCACGTGAACTTCAGTTGAAGGTAAAACTAGTTCACATTATCAGTAGATCCCACACTCCACACAGAACACAATCATCTGTCCTAATGAGACAAAGGGTTTACACACTTTATTAAATAAAAAAATTGTGCTTTTTAACATATCACAACTTGTAAATGACTTGTAAATTAATTAACTAAACATAATAATCACTTATTAGTCATTAGTTGTGAATGATTTGTAGATGAACATTTCATCATTAACTAATCACTTATAAATGACTTACAAGCATCCGCTATTCTAAAG
>JAUMHQ010000082.1:254157-265776 GCA_032361165.1 Enteromius paludinosus
CTTCTCTTCTCTTCTCTTCTCTTCTCTTCTCTTCTCTTCTCCTCTCCTCTCCTCTTCTCTTTGATATTGACAGTCTGGTGCTGATTGTCCAAACGCAATTCTTGTGCTTGTGTGAAGCAGGAGTTGTGGATGGACATCACGCCCCTGACCGTCCCTCTCGTCTCCAGAATGGACCATCTGAGGATTTGTGGTCCTTCAAATCTCCAAAGGAGCATTCTGAGAAGACGACAGCTCAGTTCTGGTGATTCGATTAAGAGTCTATATTACTGTAATGTGGATATGTTTCAAATGTTTTAGTTTGCTTTGCTTGTAATAGTGACAGATGACATGGGGAAGAATCACTTGAGATGTGTGTCTTCTAGATCAGTGGATCTTAATTATGGCTGTAGGAGCCCTCAAAATTACAAAAAAAAAACAACTATATAAAACAAATGAAAAGCAATTATTAATTATCAGGCAGTATTTTGTATTTGAATTAATTCCCAAACTTTAAATGTAATTTCTAATTATTTTAATCTATGTTTCACTCCTAATTTCTGTATTTAAAAAAAATCTATAATAATAAATAACAATAAAAAACAAACAAAAAAACCAAAACATGTTGTTTGATAATTTCAGCTTTAAAAGCCGGTGAATCCTGCTTTATAGAGTTCCAAAAGAGACCCCAATTATACTTCACATTGTGCTCAGATGTACCTAGAAACTAAATTTGGTGTTCCTTTAGTGCTGTGCTACTAATTTCTGTCTTGTTTGTGTATTGTGTTTTTATAGTCTTAACCAGATTTTGGGGAAACCTTTAAGACAAAACCGATGATTAAATGAGCCATAACTAAATCAATTAATTCTACACAGTAAAAGAGCAGCGTCCGGGCAGTTCTGTTTTGATTAAGACTTTTTTTTAAATTAGAGGGAGAAAAAAGGATATTAACTGATATTAACATATATATATATATATATATATGTGTGTGTGAAGGAGTGAGCTGATCTGAAAACTGTTTTATCTCCACAGTCAACAAAAATCAAAATCAAAACTCAAATCAGAGTTATAGTGTGACAATATATCAGTGCAGATGGAACTGAAAAAGCAACACAGAGAACAGCAGAAAAAAGAAAGAAAGAAAGAAAGAGGGAGAGAGATCAAGAGAGATGGCCATTAATATGCTAATGGCCTGAGTGAATACACAACAGCTCAACTGACCAGACTAATCACTGCTGGACACACACTGAGGTTAATCCCACACACATACACATACACACACTCTCACGCACACACACACAACACACACACTAATCCTCAGTCATGGCGGTGCACACATTATGCACACTCACACATTTGCATGGACACAGAGCTTGGTCACTCAGATTACACACACTATAACAGTATGTTTTTTACAAACTGTTTTCTACAAGTAAACTGTGTATTTGTTGTGATATATTGCACACAAAATAAACTAAAGTTTACAATTGCATGTTTTTTATGTTACTTCTGATGGTATTTTATGTAATTTTTTAATGTATATTTGTTATTTCAACTTCATTTGTTTGATTATTTGTGAAAATATTTATTTAATAAAATCAGTTTTGCTCAGACAGTCCAGCCCCAGGAAGAGAACATGACATAATGTTGTAGCGAACAATGAACAAAACATATGAATGTGTTACTCTAACTCCTCACATGTGCTTAAACTGATGATCACTAACCAACAGCTTTACTCATTCACTTTGGTGCATTTCTCAAAAGAATTTGTACAAACAGCACCACACAAATAGATTTCCTGCATAGGCCTGTTACTCAAAATCTTCTCAAAAGTAAGTATTTATGAACATATATCACTGCCACCAGAATGAAAAGTCCTTGTTTCATAGTTCGCAAACAAGATTGTTAAAATGCTTCATGTTGTAAGTATCACTGCACTCCATTAGTATTACCCAACCTTTTGGTGCATATTTTAAAGAGTAGAGAGTTTCAAAGACATTTATTGTACTCATATGCATTAGGCTCCACTGTATGCCATAGGCCCTATCCATTTCAAAAGTATACATTTACAAATTACAGTAAGTGAGACTCAACAGTTACACATTTTCAATAGTGGTACTATGCAATACTGCTGTATTCACAGCCACACATGCTTAACCAAATGTTTTGAATAACTGTGTTCATGTGATATATCCAAAAATATTACGCTATGGCAAATGTTTGCTTTTGAGATTATATTGATTTTGATATTGTATGCAATACTTCATTTTGAGACGTAAGGCAATTTGCATTTTGTGTGTGCAATTCTTAGATTTGTGTGTAAAGAGTAAACGTTTAGAAAATGTGTGTAAGCTGTTGAAAAGAAAACTAAATAAATATAAGAACATGTGCGCGCAATTGTGCGCTTGGCCACCCGGAGGCGTCGGGCAGGAAGTGAAGGGTGACTCCGCAGACAACAACATCCGGTTTGAGGATGTTTGGACGTTAGGACGTTTTGTCGCGTGTTTAAAAAGATGAGCAGCAGATGACAGGCTGATATCCGAGTGTGAGCGAAGCGCATTATTCACTCCTCAGACCTTCATCAGCACGAACCGTGCTGAAAGTAACTCCCGAAGAGCTGTGCTAATGGCGTGGTAGTATTTTTAAGTACCATGTAAATAGCCTACCACTGTAAACATTCAGTACTGTAATACTACGCGGACAAAAACATTAATAATATGCTTGTAACGTTAATAATATTAGTTGATTGTTTTATTCAACTTTTACACTTGGTTTTGCTGGAGAGAATCATAACGTAACTTAGTAAATGCTGTTTCAAGAACTCATGTTTAGGATTGTATGTTGTTCATTTTCGTGTCTGATGTTGAAGTCTGCGTGTGTGTATGTGTTCTGCTTCAGTTCTCAGTGAAGTCATGATGGCGAATCCAGTCAGTCTTCAGACCCTGAGCAAGACATGGGAGCTGAGTTTGTACGAACTCCACCGAACGCCACAGGTACACACACTATCAATGTCTCTCAGACACACACTATAAAATATGTAACACACTCAATTACTCACTCGACAACAGCAGGTTTGTCAATTCTGAGGAAAAATGCCAGAAGTGTTGGATATAAACTCATGACTCTGCGCTGAGGGAAAAAAGAGTGAATGACCAGTTCATTTTCTCTTAACAATAGTGGAATATCATCTCGGAATTGCGACAATAAAGCCATAATATAAGTCAAAGTCAAATGGCCCCCTTTTGTCCTTTTATTCTGTTGCTTCTATAGACTGCTACTTTAAAACTAAAACTTTAAAAGCAATTTTCTGCCTCCAGACAGGCTCCGCCCACAAAATA
Organism: Enteromius paludinosus; assembly: GCA_032361165.1. NCBI lineage: Eukaryota > Metazoa > Chordata > Actinopteri > Cypriniformes > Cyprinidae > Enteromius > Enteromius paludinosus. The sequence continues at coordinate 257,473 of JAUMHQ010000082.1, forward strand.
AAACTGGTGTATTTCAGATGTGTAGATGTGTGTTTTGTACGCTCTTGTTCCAGGAGGCCATCATGGACAGCACGGAGATTGCCGTGTCTCCCAGAAGCCTCCACAGTGAGCTGATGTGCCCCATCTGCCTGGACATGCTGAGGAACACCATGACAACCAAAGAGTGTCTGCACCGCTTCTGCTCGGAGTGCATCGTCACCGCGCTGCGCTCTGGGTGAGGCTCCAGAGCACAGGGTTTGAGTCCGGGCATCTCCAGACCGCCCTCTCTTAGCTCTTCTGTCTTTACAGGAATAAAGAGTGTCCCACCTGCAGGAAGAAGCTGGTGTCCAAGCGCTCTCTGCGTGCCGACCCTAACTTCGATGCCCTGATCTCTAAGATGTACCCTAGCCGTGATGAGTACGAGGCGCATCAGGACAAGGTCCTAGAGCAGCTGAGCCGCCTGCACAACAAAGAGGCTCTGAGCAGCAGCATCGAGCAGGGTCTGCGCATGCAGGCCAAACACAGGTCCAGCCGCCCTTCCTTAGTGCCTCTGTCTTGTTTTCCTAGCATCAATATCTACGAGTTCTTCCACCAGGATACTTTTTTTGTCTTGTTTTATGAAAAAAGCTAGCCAAATTTTGTTAGTCTTATTTAGCCTTTAAATTAAGAAAGTAAAAACTAAGGATGAAAAGCATTTTTTTCGCAGTGAATTCATTGCGTTTAAGATAATAATAATAATAATAATACATTTTATTTCAGGGCGCCTTTCAAAAACCCAAGGTCACCTTACAGACATAAGATACAATACTTACAACAAATTAATAAAGCTATAGGCATGTTAAAAACAGGTAAAAAAAAAACTGTAGTTACAGTTACATAAGATACACTTATGATGGTCTGGGTTCATCGCATGCATACACTAGTGCACTCAAGTGTACTGCAAGTGGTGACCTGTATAACAAAACACATTTGCTTTAAAAACAGACATAGTACAGTATGTTGCAAAGTGCTTTTCAGTTAATTTTCATGGTGTCCCAAAATAGCACAGTTGAGTAAACTCAGATGATATTAAGTTTATCTTAAAAAGTACTAAATAATTATTTTTAGTTTATTAAATACAAAAACAGAGCAATTTACATCATAGAAGGGTAGGTTTTTATTTTTTGTTAAACTGGCTGGCTCTTTTCTTTCTGCACCTTGCTGTACAATAAGTTTTTTCTTTTATTTATACCATGCTTTCTTTAAACATTTCTCAATACTTGGGTCACATCTGTCTCTGAGGGCCGAACTGTGGATCATTGCTTCGGCACAAAATGCATTAATTAACAGTATCTGTCAAATTACTTTAATTCTATTATCACTTTAACACAAACGCTGCCAAAACTGTGCTATTGCTTTCAAAACTGTTAACTTGAGTTCAAAACCTAGCATAGTACCAAAATTAATAAGACAAATATGCAACATGTCTACAGTGATATAATACAGATAATGTTCTGAATGTAAAAAAAAAATGCTATCAAAGCAGTTGCATGTAGCTGAACATCTTCACTTTCATTACAATGTGTACAACAATGGAAGAACCTAGGAATATTTTTTTATGGAATTATAAGATATACCACAGTGAACAGCAGAGTGTCATTCTTGTTCTGTGAAGACATTTTGCGGTAGACAACAACATTAAAGAATGCTCCTTGTTAATGTTTTTTTAGGTTGTTGTGAGTAATAAAGTGTGTATGTTTGCTAGTGTTATGAAAGCATGACATTATTTGAGGCATTAATTCAGTGTTTAATTGTGAAATGAACAAGCTGTGAGACCGTTAGGAGAACTGACAGAAGAGCTGAAGAAGTGACTTGTGTACTGAGATATGTTTTAGCGACTGTAGAAGCTGTAAGACATGTGAGTAAGCTCAATGAAGCAAGTAAGAGAGCGGTTGTCCATGCGGGCAGTGCTTCTGAAGTGCTTTCTGTGTGTGTCCCAGGGCTCAGCGGGTGCGTAAGCTGCATGCAGAGAGCGAGAATGCCACACTCAGCGGTGGTGAGGATGAGGTCTCGCAGGACTCAGGCCCTCCAGTCCACACCAGCAGCGCCGTGGAGCCCGGCCCCAGCCGCGCAAGGAGAGCGTCTGATGACTCCGGAGCAGAGGCCCCTGCACCGCAGCGCTCTGAGATCGAACTCATATTTTGCCCACACCCCCTGCTGGTCAGCCACCAGCAGTACAGCCAGACACGGTACAGCAGCTCTCACACACACACATACACACACCAGGCCTTACAGGGCTGCTTAACTGCTAGTGTTCTCAGCTGGCCTGTGTTTATGGGGTGCAGTGTAACATTTCGTCATGCTTCAACTTTTAAAAATACAAGACCATATTGATGTATTGTTTTCAATTTGATTTATTCCTTAATAGAGGTATAACGATTTGCATATCGTGTATCGTACGATTCATGGTAATTTTCCAAATCATCAAAGTGGTCATTTGTATCCCCTTGTTAGTGGAGACTTGAGAGAGCAGAGCACGTGCGTGTCATTATTTAGTTGTTTGGAATGCACTTGTCCACAAGTGGAGCGATGTGATTTCCTCATTATCTTTAGCTGGGATGTACCTGTGATAACGAACTTTGCGGTGTGTCAGCAGATTCCTTAAGGGACAGATCCATTGCATAAAATCCTTTTTATTAAAAAAAATTGTTTATTTGCAACAGTTATGCTATCAACAATAAAAAGACATTCATGACATTAAAACAGTGACATCTGCTGATGCATATCGTGTTGCGTTCGTTATCACAGGAACATCCCAACTGAAGATAATGAGGAAATTACATCGCTCCACTTGACAAGTGCGTTCCAAATGACTAAATAATGACACGCATGTGCACTACTCTCTCAAGTCCCCACTAACAAAGGGATAGGGATGATCACTATGATTTGGAAAATGACCATGAATCGTACGATACATGATACGCGAATCGTTACACCCCTATTCCTTAAGCTTTCTTTACTTGGTCCTAAAAAGGCCTCAAGTCTTAAAGTTACCTTGACAAACCCTGCATGAGCAAACTGTGTGACTGAGACTGATTCTTTTCATGAAGACACATTTTTATAGGATAATTTGACAATGCTGAAATGCAGAGTCCTGGCATGCACCTCTAGATGGGACAGTCCGATTGATCTAATTTGTTATGACCTAATGGCGACATCATCACATGGCACAGCTGATTGGTTCTCTCCTGTATTGGTAACATTCAAACACTTGTTGTAGCAGTTTCGTAGGGCAGTTCAGAAAACCCCCGTTTCCCCACTTGCACCTGTATAGATCTGCTACGAGGCGATTCATGTATGCTATAGAGCAGGGTTTTTCAAATATTACCCTGGAGGTCCGATGCACTGCAGAGTTTAACTCCAACCCTGATAAAACTCACCAACCTGAGATTTTCTAATGATCCTTAAGACACTGATTAAGTTTAGAATTAGAGCCAGACTCTGCAGTGCATCGGACCTACAGCGTAAGATTTAAGAAACCCCGCTATAGAGAGTTATTTTATGTATGTAATATTTGCAGCAGCAGTATTTCTTATGTGCTCACAGCAGCATGTTGTGGATGTATTGCAGCATTGTTTAACACGCCTCAGTCGCTCCTCAAAGCTGTATGGATGGGGATGTAATCTTTTTGCCTTCTGCTCACAGATATGTCAAAACCACAGCCAAGGCCACGGTGGACCACCTGTCGAAGTACCTGGCCCTGCGTGTGGCTCTGGAGGAGGGCTCGAGCGGTGCACCGGAGGGAGCTCTGCGACACGTCAGCGAGAAGCAGTTCACCATCTACATTAGTACAACAGCGGGACAGTTCACTGTAAGTCCGCCCACCATAGTCATAGCAGTTTCGCTGCCTTGTCCTGTCCTCATGCTCTTTGTCTTTCAGACACTCAACGGCTCACTTACACTGGAGCTGGTCAATCAGAAGTTCTGGAAGCTCTGCAAGCCTCTGGAGCTCTTCTACGCTCCCACAGACCAGAACCAGACGCCTCCGCTGCCACAGATAGACAACGGGAGCCCAGGACAGTCAGCACTGACCTAAAGGACTTGTTCTGTGCGGTTCTATTGAGGTCACATAACGAGTCACTCCTGCAGTGAAGCCCAGCCCGACTTAAGGACACAGAATGAATTATTAATTACTCACCCTTATGCCATTCCAAACCTTTAAGATCTTCATTCACCTTTAGAACACAAATTCAGATTCCGAGAGCTCTGCGTAGACTTGCAATGCAACTGAAATGTTCCCAGACCCAGAAACATAAGCAAGTATTGCTAAAACATGCATGTGACATTTAAGATTCAAATATAAGAATACTTTTTATGTGCAAACAAAACAAAAATATTTAATTCAACAATTCTTCTCTCTGAGTTACTGTGTTTTGGGGAGTATCACATTTCATATGCACACTTTAGTCTAAATGTAAACAGTGCTTATTACATTCTGGGGTATTCTCCAAAATGGTGGAAGTAAATTGTTCAGTAAATTGTTATTTTTGTTTACTTTGTGCACAAAACGTTTTCTCGTAGCATTGTAAAAATTGAAGTGAACCCCTGATGTCACATGGACTGTTTTAACGGTGGCCTTGCTATTTGCTTTTCTGATTAGAAACATTACAGTTGTGTTGCTGTCTATGGAGGGTCAGAGAGCTCTTGAATTTTATCAGAAAATATATTTAGTTGAGTATAGGTTTAGAATGACATGAGGGTGAGTAACTTCTGACAGGACTTTTATTTGTAGGTGCACATAAGGGTCAGTCCCAGTTCCCACGCTTGAGAGCATAAGACTGTGCAGGCTCAGAATAATGCCTCCACACACACACACTCTCAATTATGCATCATTTTCAGGAATTTGCATACCCTGAAAACATATAAACTTTCCAGTCCACATTAAATTCATTGGGTATTATAATTTGATTAATGCACATATATAATTTGGTACATAAGCAAAGTTAATGCATTGCACATTTCATTGGTGCAGAAATTTTGTTCAAATAATTGCAATGGCTTTTTAGAAATGTAAAATAGCACCACTTTTCAGTTGCCTTGTCTGTCACACTTGGACTACTGAGCATTCTCCATTGATTTTTAAAGAGTAAAGTGTTGAAAATCTAAATGTGTAAATAAACCTGTATGTTGTAAATGTGTCCCGTTAGGTAAGAGATGGGGGTTTTGGGACAGGTCCTCTTGCAGCTGTCATAATCTCAGTTTATATTAGTCAAATACCACGTGTACAGATTCAACCATACTTTTGTTTTTTGGTTAGTTTGTAAATTATTTCATTTATTGGTTCAGTGATTATATGCTTGTTTTTACCATCACTTCGCTTTTCTCTGGACTCTTGGGCTGACCGAAGACGAGATGAGCTGCTGCCAGTTAACCATCCACTACTGTTAAGTGGAAGTGACTGCAATAATAATGAGACTAATTATTATTACTTTAATCTATTGACCACCCAAATATTAAGGTTGTAACTTCTGTTGTACAGGTTTTTCCAAATTACCCGGGGGATATGATTGAGAAACAATAACGGACACCATAATGAGAAGGTTTTTCTTTTAACAGTTCTAAGAATAAAGTCCCAATTATAATCACTATTATTTTTACAATTTTTTTTTTATACAAAAAACAATTGTGAGGGAGGGGTCAAAATTACCTGTTTGTTTAATCCAGTGATGGAAACAAGCTGCCATAGCATTGAAATCAGAAGAATAGAATTGACCCCGATCTCAGGAGAAAAACCACACACACTGTGTAAAATAGTCACTCACATTGTTAGTTTCCCAAATAGTGTTTGTACATATTCACCCATGCCTTGAAACACTGCCTTACTGCATCTTTTTCATTAATAAAGATGAACACATTTATACTGGACTGGAGTTTTGAAAATCAGGCTTTTGACTGATGATGCGCTTAACCAGTGGTGGACCAGTAATTGTACATTTTTCAAGTATCTGTACTTTACTGGAGTAGTTTTATTTTTAGCAACTTTTACTTTTAGTTCACTACATTTCATAAAACATAACGTTACTTGTATATCACGAGCTCCGAGCGAGACGCAGACGGGCGATTCATTAAACTGATTCTTTTTAACGAACCTCTTCAATCGGTTCGCAAATGGCACTAAACGATTCATTCTCGAATTGGAACGATCCGATTGCAGTTCTTCTTGATTCGACAGCTCACTGGTTCAAACGATCCGTTCAGAGCAAGTCTCCATTGAACCGAACTCAAAAGAACAACTGGCGCGCGCGACTGATGATGCGAAAAGTAAGGTAACGTTAGGCTTCTAACTTTAACTGAAAATCATATTTAGGTTAAAATTGTCAGTTTGTTACACAGCAGTAAAGGGTGATCTATTTAAGTCCACTGAAACGAATGCAGACACATCAACATCAGTGTCTCGAAGTCAAAAAACGTTGATATTCCCTGCTGCTGTAATGTTAGCAGTTTTATTAAGAGTTGTATGTGTTGATATTGTTTAACAACGGTATACATTTTTTATATTGTCTGGATCAACTAGCCGAGTACACGGACATGAATGTTAATTCATAACCATATACTGAAAATAAGTAGGTCTAAATATTATCTAACGTTAATGCTGATTAGCTAACAAGCTTGCTGGAACTAATTTATAGTCATTTTTAGATTATATATATATATAACGTTAAAATCTGAAGGGAAATAGAAAGGATTTGATACTTAGGTACTACATCTCCAATTGACAGTTATGTGTACAAGTGTGAAGTAAAGCCCTCTGGGGGCATTTGGCCAGGAGTGTTTACAATACAGACAATGTTTGAAGAAAAAAAATATGCATTTTTTTTTCCTTCAAATGTTTATCCTAACCTATTCTCATGTCATATATAACGTCCTGTGACGTTCTGCAAAACAATAACCTAAGCTTCAAAACACTTTTTTTACTGGTGAAAATTAACTCTTAAATCTGTCTTCTCTCAGGTACATTGCAGTGTAAGCTTCACATTAAACATTACTGCATCATGCTCATCAAAAATCTCAGGTATTTTGAGCAGTAAGATCATAAAAAAAAAAATATGTGTTCAAAATTAGACTGTATAAAATTGCAAAATAAATCTCTGTACTTTTTTACTTTCACTCGAGTAAAATTTAAAAATTAGTACTTTCACTGGAGTAATATTTTATAGTATGGATCTGTACTTTTACTGAAGTACTTGATTTATGTACTTTGACCACCTCAGCGCTTAACCCTCTGGTGTTATTGGTTAATTTACACCAGAAAAACTAAATTGGAAATTTAAATTAATTCACCGGAATTATTCCGGTTTCCTAGAGCCCCCCCAAACAAATGTTTTCCATGTCTCAAACATACCTGATTCAGCTCAAATCGTAGAGACTCCAAGAGCTGAAATGGGAGTGTCAAAGGGGAGATGCAAAATGTGCAGTGTTGGGGGGGGGCTTCCAGGAGTGTGGTTGGGGACCACTGGTCTACACCATTGTATTATGGATTATTTCCCCCTAAGGATCATCTGAGGCTCCTCATCTTATGGAGAAGCAACAGATCACAGCTATCCTGATAACCCAGACTTTATTAAAAGCAGAGAGGACCAGTACAAATGGAGAGCAGGACACAGAATGACTAAACAGTTGTGTTTTATTGAAAGTTTACTTCTTCTTGGACACTCCCACAGTACGTCCACGACGTCCGGTGGTCTTGGTGTGCTGACCGCGCACACGCAGACTGAGGAGAAAAGAGACCAAAGTCAAACACCACAGACAAGCTATCAGAGATCATCTACTCAAAAGGAGCTCATTGTCGGCTCACTCGAGTGGGAAACTCACCCCCAGAAGTGACGCAGGCCGCGGTGAGCTCTGATCTTCTTCAGACGCTCCAGATCTTCTCTCAGTTTGTTGTCCAGACCGTTAGCGAGGACCTGCGGAAAACCACATCAACACTCATTACCTGCACACAGAACCTTCAAAACCAACCCCGCAAATGCTGCGTACTCAAACGAGCACAGAAAGATGAATCTATGCAACTTCCTATACACATTGGGATTTATAAAAAAATAAATAAACTTGACATAAATATGCATGAGTGTAAAGACTCTTGACCATGTGTACAAACTTTTTCACCTGGAATAAGAAAGATTAATGAATTTAACTCTTTCACTGCAATATACACATTTACATTAAATATTACACTCAGTATATGGAGAAACACTGAAGTTAAATAAAGTTATTATTAGTGGTGGGCCGTTAACGGCGTTAACGCACTGCGTTAACGCGAGACTCTTATCGCGCGATAAAAAAAAT
>JAUMHQ010000082.1:349038-361359 GCA_032361165.1 Enteromius paludinosus
TACTTGATAATGTTCAGTGCTTTGCTACAATCTGTATTGTTAAAAGCACTATATAAATAAAAGTGACTTGACTTGACTTAATTACAATTACCCGCCACATCCAAATAACATGACATTAAATGAAGTAACACACCCTATAGCTCTGAAGCCATGCATATTTGTTAGCAGCATACAGAGGAAGCAGCAAAGCAAGCAGATGAAAGCAGTCTTTAAATAAGGCGCTCTGTTATGATTTGCCAATAGAGAGCTTGGTTGTGTGATCAGCTGATGGGGGCTGGGTTTGAAATTTTCCAATCAGCTAACAGCAGAGCTTGACTACGAGACCTGCCGGAACTAAAGCAGAATGCTAAATTAAAGGTAAGGAAGTATTTGTACTTAGTTACTTGGCACCTATGCAAAACAATTACTCACAGTCTCCCATTCAAAAGTCTCATTGTATTATTTTTGTAATTTCATATTTCTGTTCTATTTTTTATATTATTAATATCTTAATATTATTTATACAGTGTAAGTGCAGTGTAAATATGCAGGAGCTCCATGTAAAATATGCTATACAAACCCTGATTGTTTATTTTTATGGAAGAGAATTAGATGCAATGTTTATTTTAGTGGCACAAACGAATGGCACCAGATTTGGACAAAGTGGGGTGGAAAGTGATGTTACTGCCTAGTATTTTTGTTATTTTTACGAAGTGGAAATATATTTGCCGTTTATTTCAGCGGCACAAACCAGCATAAATCGAGCACAAACGAATGACACCTTTGGGCTAGATTTAGATGATATGGGGTGGAGAGTTACTTAACAGACCGAAACAAGTATTTTCCCTATTATATTTAAGAAGGGCTCTGAGATACCAGGTTTGTTTTAGCGGCACAAATCGAGCACAAACGAACGGCACCGGTTTGGAAAGATTTGGACGGTATAGGGTGGAGAGTGACATCACGGCCCCAAATTGTTTTTGTTATTTCTACAAAGTGGAAATATATGTGACTTTCATTTCAACGGCACAAACCGCCACAAATCAAGCATAAACGAATTACACCAGTTTTGTGTGATTTAGACGAACTAGGGTGGAGAGTGATGTCACGGCTCCGAAAATATTTTGGTTATATCTAGGGAAGGAAAACAGATACACTGTTTGTTTCAACAGCACAAACGGGCACAAATCGAGCACAAACAAACTGCGAACTAACTTTGGAGTGATTTGGGCAACATGGGTCAAAAAAATTATGTTAAATATCTTAAACACCAAACCAGCAAAAAATATAATTTTTCCGGAACAAATCAGCACAAACGAATGGCATAGTTTTGGACATTATTTCTTTTTATGGGGTGCCAACTTCATGGAGGTCCCACAGCATAATGCTGCCACCACCATGCTACCCTGTTGGAACTGTATTGGACAGGTGATGAGCAGTGCCTGGTTTTCTCCACATACACCGCTTAGAATTAATTCTGGTCGAACCAAACGTCTTGCATTTAAGGATTATGGAGGCCACTGAGGTCTTAGGAACCTTACATTCAGCAGAAATAGTTTTGTAACCTTGACCAGAACTGTGCCTTGCCACAATTCTGTGAGCTCTGATGGTGTAGAACCATCTCAAGAATGATCAGAAGAAATGGACAGCACAGAGATAAATATATGAGTGTCACAGCAATGATATTTTTTTTACAACCATGTGATATTTCATTTTTTTTTAATAGATCTGCAAAAATGTCAACAATTGTGTTTTTCTGTCAATTTGGGGTGCAGTGTGTGCATTAATGAGGAAAAAAAATTAACTTAAATGATTTTAGCAAATGACTTCAATTTAACAAAGAGTGAAACATTTAAGGGGGTCTGAATACTTTCCGTACCCACTGTGTGTATGTGTATATTTATTTATTTACATGTATTAGGGATGCATTAACAGAATTTGGCCAATATATATATTGGCAGGTGTTACATCGGTGTATCTTCTATTATAATCAATGTCAAATTAGCACATTAAATATATACACATTGTATTTGCTGTTACTCTGGAATTATAAAGAAATTAAATGAAGCTTACTTTCTGGTTTTTCATCTCAACGACTGTTTCATTCTCATCATAGAAACCAAACTGACTGAAAAGGAAGAAAATGATGCTTAATAAAAATCTCTTCATAAAGAACACCTGAAAATAATCAACAAATTACATTTCAAGCTTCTATGTATCTAAATTAAAGGTACCATAGAATGTGTTTACCTTGGTACAGTTAAATAATAACTGTTCTGTACATGGAAATAACATACCCTGAGTCTCAAACACCAATATTTCTTCCTTTTTGTATAACATAGAAGGACATAACACTGACTGTGACATCACAATCAGAAACATACGCCCCCAATATTTGGGTACTGTATACCCTCCCATGTTCTAGACCAGCCACCAGCCGAACCTTCACAGTCGAACCATCAGAAGCTCTGCATGTATTGTGAGGAAACAAGCAGGACAATAGCGAAAATAGCAAATTATGGAAATAAATGTTATGTTCCAGGCTGTGTAGGGGATGTGAAGTTGATGGGGATGGGTTGATGTCTGTATTCGGAAAGGCACGGAAAGAAAATAACCCCTTCTAATAAAATAACAAGAGCCACTAAAAGGACATGGTTAGCTTGTTAGCAGTAGCCTGTTAATTTACAGTATATATGATTTCACTTACCACATAACAGAGTAAGGAGAGATGACTGAAGATGATGGTGAATGATTTACAGATCCTGAGCACCACTGACAAACATCTGAAGCTCCATAGTATAAAGATTATGTGTGATTGCTAAGTGGAAGTGCAAGTGAAACTGAAACACAATATTATTAGCGGCTCCTGACGTCCGCATTTTATGAACAGTACAATTACCAGTATAATTATAATTAATATAACTGCAAGTCAAAGTATTGCAGTATTTTTTTTTCCTGCTTTGTGAGCTATTGAAATTAGCTGCACTGTGAAGCAGCCAATCAGCAGAGCTTAACGTTGAGCCTCAGAGTGAAACAGCCAATCAGAGCTGAGCTTAACAGTATTATTCATGACAATTTCAAATAAGCCAATAACAGAGCATTTAATTCTGAGACAAATCCTAGGGTTGTAAATGGACAAGTAAATGAGTTTCTGGAGATTTTTTGCCCTTACTTAAGCCACATACCGTCTAAATAAATATCAGAGAGCAGTTTAAAAGACTACTGTATATCAATGCAGTCTATGGCACCTTTAAAAATGACTAAAGTGACAAGCGATTTAACCAACCTTGACTGCCATGGAGTGATGACTCCATCATCAGCTCCACCGATCAGCACCAGCTTCTTAATGCGCAGGAAGTTTTGTTTCCAAGCTGCACAAAGACAATACTACATCACAAACCAGTAATAAACAGAAAATAGACTTTTTCTGCTTAAAGCTGGTCATGTGATTGGTTTCCTCACCGGTAGAGTTGGGATTTGTTCTCTCATTGTTCAGTAAGGCGAGATAGTCGCTGCTGTTGATGTACATGTCTCTGTGATGAGGGTCTGAAGAAAAATAACACTGAAACATCACTGCATATCCCATTATACCATATAAAATCACTAGACTTCCTAATAATACCATTATTGTAACAATAATGTAACAATAATGCTGGGCATCCGGCCAGAGGAGAACTGGCCCCAACTAAGCCTGGTTCTCCCATGGTCTTTTTCCTCATCCTCTCATGGATGGGGTTTTGGTTCCTTACTGCTGTCACCTCTGCCTTGCTTAGTTGGGGACACCTGATTTCTAGTGATTATCGTCATCTTGACTACAGAGACCGCCTCTGCATTTGATAAATAAATAGTTTAATTCCCATCATTATACATTACCATCACTCTGTTCTCCTACTTGATAATGTTCAGTGCTTTGCTACAATCTGTATTGTTAAAAGCGCTATATAAACAAAAGTGATTGATTGATTAAAATCCAATAAGTTTACTTAAAAATGCAAACTGACAATGCATGCAAAAAGACAGAAAGCATGCAAAAAGACTACCATTATTTAAGCACTCTCACATCATTCTAAACCTCTATGAAACCTGGGATCTAAGCCAAAAGTTTTTGTTGTCAAACAACTTATCAGGCTACATCATTCCTTTTTTACTCTAGCACTATTTAAATACTTGAAACCAACAAAATTTTTTTAATAAACAGCTATTCTAATTTTAATCTGCATAGTTTTGAATTTAAATGTCAAATTGCTAATATACTTTTAAAATACTTTTTAGTTAAACAAATAATCAATCATCTAAAAAACTTAGTGCTTATTTTTTTGCAACAACAAACAATGTTTTGTTTAAAGTGAACGAAATGCCCCTGAATGTTCACTGCACTCAACATATGTCATGATGTAATGCTCAAAACTGCAAAAAACTGTAAATAATCTGAGCAGATTTGAACGTAATGTTGTAATCAACACTTTTCATCAGTGTTAATATTGACAATGGAAATCGGTTTAGTTAAATTTTTTGTCCTTGCACTTATTTCGGAAGCTTTTATTGGTTGCTGTTTTTTCAGTGGCATTTTGCCCCAAGCCCATTTAATGGTTTGGGTACCAGCAGTATTGATGTGTCTGATTTCTGATGCATTCACTCACTCACCATTCCAGTAGTTACAGATTGATATTTTCTGGCCCACTGCAGTATAGCACACATGATACAGGTTGGATTTTACAAACTGAGGGAAGAGGTACTTCAGATAGTCTGTGTCTACAAAAGAAGGGCAAATATGAAACAAACAGCATTTAAATTCAATGCTGAACCAGGACAGCAGTTTGTAAAAACACTAAAGCAAGTGTGTTACCTCCATACTGCCCCGCCTGCGGAGAAGACAGAGATATGAAAGAGTGTACATTATGGTCTGAAAGAGTGGACAGGATTCCTCGACACACCAGGCCACCTAAAACAAAAATGTTCTTATATAACATTTATATAAGCCAAGGTGACACAAAAATCCACAAGAGTAAGAGCTAAATGAGGACAGCGTCAAAAATTAGTCTGCCATCTAAAAAAAAATATAGATGGCACGCTATATATATATATATATATATATATATATATATATATAGTAAAACTTTACAACAAGTTAAGTAACTGCAGTAAAATATTTGTATTCAAAGAAAACTTTCATCGACCCTGCCTGTCTCACTCTGTCCTGTAAATAAAACAGTTGCGTTTGAACCCGCACGACTCCTCACTCTCTTGTGACAATTATTCACATGTTATACCATGGTGTGGCCATTAGAGGCCTATATAACTCTCTGTATAAATACTAGGGCCGGGACTTTAATGCGTTAATTTAGATTAATTAATTACACAAAAATAATGCGTTAAAAATTTTTTACGCATTTTAATTGCACTTATTTTTGCACCGCTGAACGTTTCTCACTGAATGAGTTTCGGCGGACCGATTATACTTCAGCACCAACTAGTGTTCTATTGTCTTCTGAATGTACTTGAAAGCAGGGATGCACCGATCCAGATTGGCCGATATGTTTGCGTGCTTTGTCAGTAAAGCTGGTCAAATGACATCAGGTGCTTGACTTCACATTGAGCCATATATACTACACACAGCCGTTGCTTACTGACAAGCTGCGCAAATCTACGCTGATAATGAATTAAAATGCGATTAATTTTGATTAATTAATTACTAAGCCTCTAATTAATTAGATAATTTTTATGTGTCTGTTTTGTACTCATAATGGCTTGAGTTTCATCCTATCAATGTATTCACAGCAAGTAGCATAAAAGTCACATACCATTCCATTTACATATAAATACAATAAAAAAATCTAAATGTAAATTTTCCAGTCAAAAGTGGACAAGTAGAATCAGAAGACTTAAACAATACTAACTATTTTAAGACAATTTTTTTGTATTGTGGTATTACCTTCCTGACAATTAAGTACAAATTCCCATTAATTTAATGCAAAAAACATAACATTTATACACAGGAGCATTATTTGTATTATTTGTAATCTGATTGATTTATACTGTTAACAGACAAACAGAATTAAAGTATGTAAGAGAACATATAATTCAAAGTAAAATATGAAAGTAAATTTACAGTGCAATACACTATTTTGTAGAAAGAGTCAGAGTCAAATTACAGGAAGGTAAAAATTACTTTGTAAAAAAAAAACAATTGTGCTGTCATCTTTCTAGAGATAGGTCTATTAGAAAAAACTGCTGCCTTTAGCCATCTTTGTTGCATTACACAACAAATAATTCATAAACAAAGATTATACTTCTAGAGGTACATGCACAAGCGTAGGTACAATATTTAATCAGCATTTGTTTTTGATACATTCCAAGAAAAAAAGTATCATCCGTGCAAAGTGACCCATGTATAGCTTTTGACCACTGAAAATGTGTACAACTGAACAATTAACTCAAGGAGGCACTAAAATCACTATCTTTGCAAATCAAGCATACAGGTCCTTTACAATGAAGAAACCAAAATAAATGTTTGTTAAGAACAGGGGTCCTACACAATTTCCATTCCAAAATACTTCTCCAGACTCAAATAAATGGTTCACAGAGCATCATTGTATTTTGTATATACCCCACCCCAAAATGAACATTTTGTCTTTAATCACTTTTCCCCAATGTTGTTGATATTTTTGATGAAAACCGGGAGGTTGTGACTGTCCCATTGACTGCCAAGTAATGAACACTGCCAAGAAAAGTATGAAAGATATTGTCAGACTCATCCATCTGCCATCAGTTGTTTAACCATTACATTATGAAGCTACAAGAATACTTTTTGTATGAAAATAAAATAAAAATTTGGCAGCGTAACGTCAGAGTAGCGGCATTTTGGACAGCATCCATTGTACGCACATTATGTACGCAGTTCTATGTTAAATGCAATGGAAAGATTTGTCTTGTACATGTATTTAAGCTTTGATTTGTACAAGCAGCATATCTTTCCATTGTGTTTCCATTACAGGTTTAGAACGACATGGGGGTAAGTGATCGGAGACAAAATGTTCATTTTTGGGTGGGGTAACTCTTTAAGATATCTTAAATACTTAAAACACAGGCAGAAAACAAAACAAAACGAACAAAAACTTTTTTTTTTCTAATTTTTTAAGCTTCACCATTGTCATATCAACAGTTTTTGTCAATAAACTAACCAAAAAATAAAATGATGTGATTCATTCTAATAATGACACTGGCATCTTTATAATAACTCAGCTCAAAATAGTCAATTTGGCTCCTCTATACAAAATAGTAGCGTACTCAGTAAATATACCGTTTTTCGGGTTCCACTTAATTTCTTTCTTCAAAAACATCAAAATCAAACATTTGAAACATGGGCCTTTATTTTTGTTAGTCATTGTCCTTTCTAGTGTTTAATACAGCTCCTCCAGCCATGCTTAAACCTAAGCACAGCAACAGATTAAAAAAAAAAGAAAAGAAAAGTTTGTTATCACTGCTCAGCAAACCACAGCGTAATGTTGAAAAGCTGCATGTGGTGCCCATCATGCCTAACAACAACAGCCTCTAGGCATGTGTCTATTCACAATATAGCACACAGCTTAATACTATCATGTGGGCTACAAACCCTGCGAGTAACAGATGAGGTGGACGCCATTGGCTGCATTCTGCATGATGGGATATATGGCCTCTGTGAAGCCCTCCACCTGCTTCCAGAGCGGCTGCAAGCTGGCGCTGCGGTCAAACAGGTCCAGGACAGTCACATTAGTGCCCGGATGAGACTGTGACCAGATGACACACACAAAAAACACATCAGTTTCAACACACAACAAACTGTGCTCTGCAACAAACATATGCAGCATGTCGTGTATTTGTTTGAACCATTTCATATTTTTACACTCTACCCTCATTTATGAGGAACTACACAGCAAAACAACTTTCTATAGCAATCGTATATTACAGGCCTATTATTTAAGTAAATAGGCTAAACTTTTTTAATAATTGAAGGCAATAAGTGGGTCTAAGAGTATTTATTTTTATTATCATACTTTTTCTTATTTTTTTTTAATAATTGATAAACCACATAGGCTTTGGCATATATTTGTAGTTTCATGTATTGTACATTTTATATGGTATTTATTTTAATAATAATAGCACAAAAAAATAATGTATTTTATTTGTAAATCATTTTCCTAAATACAAAGCGTTACAGTAAAACGAAAACAAAAAGATTATGAAAAATACGATAAAAAATACAATAATTCATTAATAAATACAATAATTACTTAATAACAACCTTAAATAAATTGACAGAATTTTAGGTAACTGTTAGACAATAAAAACGACGGTTAGACCATTTGATACTCTCACTGTACCATATGGTTACGGACGAGGCTTTTTGTCTTTAATACGGGGCTCTATTGTAGAGTCATTGTCCGTATATTGACCCTGCGCAAATGTAGAGATGTGATACTATTGGTAGCACAAAGTAAGGATAGCAAACACATAATAATATTATCAAATGAATGGTTTACCAGGTTGATGAATCGGTGAAGGTTGATAAAATCCGCCGAGCTGTCGAAGAGCCCGTGAATGATGATCACCGGTTTATACGCGACACACACACAGACCGCGAGCAGCGTCCACACACACGCACCCTTCATCATAACAATAACAACGACAGCAATTTAAGAAAACCGCGACTTATTCAGATAAACGTTTGCAAAGTTACAATACAACCAAAACAGTAACGTTATAAGTGATCCATGTGGCGCTTCTGTATGTGAGCTTCGCTGTGCGCTCGGCTCCGTTTATAATATTTAGGCAGATATGTTTCTGTTTATGTTGCTTCCGGTTAGTACATCAACAAAAGCGTTTGCTACGTCATATCCGTGCTCATTTGCCCTCCCAGACGTATAAAAATATCTGTGCTCCCACACATGATGAAGCTTTCTGCCCGTTATAGTATAGCTTCTGTGGAAAATAAGCTGCTTGCTTCATCAACTTTGTGATTTTAATTTATTTTTTTATTTTCAAAATGTATTATCCCTATGCAAGTTATTATGCAAATAGATGGAAAAACAAAACGTTTGGGACAGATTAAATGAATGTAGAGGTAGGCTTCATGCATGGACGCAAAGCTATCTGTTTTGATAGAATTTATTAAACTAAAATTGAAAGTTTAGCTAGGTGTATTTCCTTCATCTTGTCTCTCTATTTTCAATAGAGCTATTAATACCATCAACCAAATTAAAGTGATAATTAAGAGCACAATTTCTATAAGACTAAGAAAATGGTGGATTACAAACCTTTGATTTCTCTTGTTTCAATTGTATGTTGAAGTTTAAATGGCTTAAATATGTTAGAGCAAGTAGAGCAAGAGCATGTTTCTTATTCCCAAGTTTATTTAGAAAACCTGGTGGAATTGATATCCTACTAAGATGTGATTTTACGGTTTCCAGACTACCAATCAAATTATCTTCCTTTCACCAGCAGGTCTTGCTGTATTGTAAATAATTATACTACAACCCCAATATGGAACAATAGTTTTGTTGTATTTAGATATAAGTCTGTGTACCCAAAGGTCCTGGGTTCGAGTCCCAGGTCTGGCAGGGATTGTGGGTGGAGTTAGTGGATATCCAGCACTCTCTCCACCTTCAATACCACGACTGAGGTGAGACCCGGGCACCACAGCAATGGCTGCCCACTGCTCCGGGTGTGTGTTCACAGTGTGTGCATGGTTAATCACTTCTCACTGCTGTGTGTGTGCACTTGGGTGGGTTAAATGCAGAGAACTAATTCCTAGTATGGGAAACCATACCTGGCCACTTGTCACTTTCTTTCCTTTCTTTTCCTAATTAAGTGGGGGAGCATCACTCTGGTGTAGGTAGCACTTCAGTGTTAATTGTGAACCAAAACCAGTTAAGAGATATAGAGCTCATGAGAAGGAAAAAAATAATAAAAACATAATTTGTTACCACTGTACTCAATTTATTACAAGATAACCTTTTTTTCCAGGACATAATGAGCAACAGGGATCTCCCGTATCTTTAAATAGTAACAATATCTGATTTTGTAACACAATCAGTGATATCACACAAATATAAATGTACCATTTAAATATTTGGTCACCTCCTGAAAAAAAAAAAAAAACATTTAAAGAGGAAAAAGTGTACATCAAATTGAATTGCTGGTATGTTGCACAACCTCAGACTTATTTGAAACTCCATGCTGTAAAGGGAGACAAATTGACAAATAGAGATAATTTAATATTTTATACACTTTTAAGCTTGGTATTACATTAGATTGGTGGTTTAAGCTTTCATGGCTGTTCTGAAAATACCAAAAATAGCTATGTATTTCTTATTAGCAAATGATCCACCATACATGTACACCTGCATCTCAGGTGCTTGAATGCAATATACGTCATGCAAGCTTCTATGAAGACCACTCGTTTAACAAAGCCTTGCACTTTCAGGAGCTCCTTCTGTTCACCACATATTTATGGCTGTGTTCCTGAAGCTGGATTAGAGTGTTAAAACCATCTCTGAATGTCTAAACGGTGCTAAACAGTGGGCTGAAATAACTCCTGGAGATCACAAAGCGATCGTTCCAATGTGAGAGCCAGCTTCTCTGCGTTGGTTTCCTCACAGCAGTTGAAGGCAGTTACAGAGAAGTGGACGTGATCGTGCTGTGGATTGTAACAGACAGCATATCCATCTGGAACCAGCGGTCCAAAGCACATCACACTGTCTGTGTTTGTGGGCACCTGTGAGGAAGATGCAACATGCAAGTGCTATTGCTTCACAAAAAAACAGCACAGGGTGCCTCCAAAAGTGCTGCTATAACCACGCAGGAGAAAAAGAAATTATGATTTTTGAAAATGACCTTTCACGCAGTAACACAGCTCTACTTGAATAAAACATCCTGCCAAGTTTTATATCTGAAATTGCACTGCATATAGTTATTATCTTTCAAAAGAAAGAGTCAACTTGTCAGGATTCATTTTTAAAAATTAATCTCATGATGTTTTATGTTGACATGCATGTCACGCTGTTGTTGGGGACTCCTCAAAACCAAATTATCAACCTTTCATAACCCATAATATGGACACTTTAATCTTATCAAGATTTTTACATGAACAAAAAAAAAAGTTTAGAGAAACACAAAAAAACTCTTAGTTTCAGTATTTCTGAAAATCCTGCTTTGACTTGTGCCTCATTTGTAATCAAATACAATCATTACATCACAGACTGGCATAAGCTAGCACAAGCTTTTTACAGTAGACTAAAGAGAAATTTCGGAATTCTGAAACTTACAGGATGTCTTTATAGTAAAATGACCTCTCTCTCTCTCTCTCTTTACAAGTTACCTGTCCTGTTCTGAGTTTCCAGTGAGTGGCAAGTCCATAGGCTGTGTCCATAAAGATTCGGGGCACGCTCAGTCCCTCCTCAATGGCTTGAAGTTTAAGACCCAGCAAGTGGCGATCTATACCCTGTCCCATCAGCGACTGATCAAAAATGACACTCATTATGCAGTAAACAAAAAATTAGGACTTGGTAAGAGAGTCAGAGGTTTCCATGTTATTCACCTGCTCTGTGAGGATGCTGTACCCATCAACAGCCTCTCTTAGCAGCTGCACCTTCTCTTCTCTCTAAAACACACACACACACACACACACACACACACACACACACACACACACACACACACACACACACACACACTTAATGATCAGCGTTACTTATGAATGTGACCTCTCATGTGGTCTCCCTCCCCACCATGCTAATAGATTTTGCTGTTTAAAGCAGGATTACAGTTTTAATGTAGCAGTCTATAGAATAAAAGAATAAAGAAGATCATTTGGAGTTTACATTTAAAAATGCAGACTTTTTCTCATAATTCCAAAAAATTAAATAAATAAATAAATCAACTCATCCATCTTTTTCCATCGGGGAATATGCTCCACATGGAATTTCTTATAAAGATGTCTGCTTCACATGCTCATTATTATTAAATATATTTTTACTACCTTATATTTTCTTTTATATTTACATTTTGTTGCCACATTTGACAAAAATCTATATATATTTATTTGGTCAAAATCCCCTATTACAAAAGATGAATATGCAGGCTATATAAAATATTATATTATTAAAAAATACTGGCTGATTAGATGGCAATGCTAACAAGTGCATAACACTTAAGATCAGATTTAATTTTTCAATACTAGGGATGTAACGGTATCAAAATATCACGGTACGGTAATACCTCGGTATGGACGGCACGGTACGGTATTTATTGAATAATTTACATAAACAACAAAACTAATTAAGAGGTTCAAAAAAAGTGGCAGAA
>JAUMHQ010000082.1:387259-401034 GCA_032361165.1 Enteromius paludinosus
TATTTTGTTTTATTGTGTTGAATTAAAGACACAAAAATGCAGCGGGTCCACCAGACCCACGAACACTGGCTGAGTAACAAAAATATGAACACCATACAAGGGTTAAAGGGATAGTTCACCCAAAAATGAAAATTATCCTGTCTTTTACTCACCTTTGAACAGGGGTAGCGCCAAAGAAGTTTGAACGCAGGTGCTGAGGGGGTGCTAGGTGACAGGGGGAGCTGGGAAATTAATAGTAAAATATGACCAAAACAGGTTGTTATTATTATTTTTTATATATGTGAATAATAAAATCGCTATATAGGCACATTTCAAATGTTTATGAGGAGCATGGAAGTAATACCGTGCCTACTGTATGACATGGGAGTGCCCATCTTTTTTTTTCTGTGGAAAGAAGTTAAAATACTCCCATCTTTTCATTTTCTGATGGGCCTTTTACAACTACTTTGAACTTTGAGTGAGGCGTATATGACTTGAACACACTTCAGTCTATGCATCAAAATGAATCTGTTGTTGATCACCTGTTTCCTGCTGTCTCCAGTGTGTGTGTGTTTTGACTTTGTTGTGACAGTTCTCCATGTGCTCATTGTTTTCATTGTCTTGCTATGTCTCCGCCCATCTCCTTGATTTCTGATTGCTGGCTCTCCTGCTTCTCATCTAAATTATCCTTCAGGGGAACTGTTTTCTCGCTTGTATTAAGAAAGGAGCGGATTCCCGGCCTTGTAAAACCCGCAGTAGATGTGACAGTGGTCGGGGCTTGAACTGCCTCCTAAAAATATTGAAGTGTCACTTAAATAAAAACTTTTTTGTTCCCTGACATCCCTGACAGAACATGGATAATGCCATCACTGACGAATTGGCGGCAGTGGATCTGCCCCGGGAATTGGATGACCTCATAGTGTAGAGGGTCGTCTCAATCACCGCCATCAACGTTGCCAGTCAACAACACCTTGGCGCCTCCTGGAGGCCCTCTTTCTGCTGACACTGAACCCATGCAGTTGGGGCGCCTCTGTTTAACACCACAACAATGACATGAGTGTTTAATCCACATATTATGTTTGTACTGTGGCAAAGCTGGCCATTTTGTTGCTCAGTGCCTGCTAAGGTAGAAGCTGTCGCCAAGTGGCCAGTGGCAAGAACTTGGAATATATCCTTTCGGTCAAGAGGTTTAACTTCACCCTCTCGTACTGGCCGGGGTCCAAAAACGCCAAGCCCGATGCTCTCTAGCGTTTATTTGGGGCCCCTGAGGGGGAGCTTGCGGCTGAAGCCATCCTTCTTGAAGGGGTGGTGGTCGGGGCTGTCTCCTGGGTTATTGTGCGGCAAGCAGAGGAGGCCGGACAAGGGGTGCAAGTGCCCGGAGAGTGCCCAGAGGGCAGGATGTTTGTGCCGGCTGTGTTGTGCCCTGAGGTCCTTCAGCGAGGCCATGCGTCCAGGCTGGTCTGCCTTCCAGGAATTCGGGGAACATTTTTTGCCATCCAGCAGTGTTTCTGGTGGCCCTCTTTGGCTGCAGATGTTTGTGTTGGCCTGCCCGACTTGTGTTGGCCTGCCCGACTTGCACCCAGGGTAAGCCGCTGAACCACCCTCCTGATTGTCTGCTTCCCGTCCCTGGTCACACATCACCCTTGACTTAGTTTCTGGGCTTCCTCCCTCTACAGGAAACACTGTGGTTCTCACGGTGGTGGACCGCTTTTCCAAGGCAGTGCATTTTATTCCCCTTCCCAAATTGCCCTCATCCTGGGAGACTGCTAAGCAGATGATGGACCACATATTCTGTCTCCATGGTTTGCTGGTTGACGTGGTGTCTGATAGGGGTCCTCAGTTTGTCTCCTGTTTCTGGAAGGAATTTTGTAGACAGATCAGGGCCTCTGCGAGTCTAGCAGGCTAGCCAGGATCTAGGGAGAATGCTCCGCTGTCTGACATCCAACAACCCGAGTTCCTGGTGTCAGCAGTTTTCCTGGATTGACTACTTTCCGGTGGCCGCTTCAAGTATGGCCCTTTTTTTAGTGTTCTGTGGGATATAAACTGCCACTGTTTCCATTACAGAAACCTGATGCTGCATTTTCGTCTGCCCTGCCGATCGCCACCGGCCCTCTCCTACTACGTGTGTGGCCAACGGTTATGGCTGTTTATCAAGGATCTGTTTTCCTCTCCCCTTAATCCTGTTGGTGATCGTTCAACCCCCCCCACCCCCTCGTCTGCTGGATGGCTCTCCTTCCTACACTGTGAGGAGGTTACTGGATGAGCGGCGTTGTGGCAGGGGGTTTCAGTATCTCCTGAACTGGGAGGGCTATGGTCCAGAGGAGAGTTGCTGGGTGCCGTCCTGGGACATTCTGGACCTTTCGTTAATTGAGGACTTCCATCAGCGACAAGGTGGCCTCTTCATGGGGCACCTGGTGGCGCTCCTGGGAGGGGGGTTCTGTTAGGTCTCAAGGTTGATCACCTGTTTCCTGTCTCCAGTGTGTGTGTGTGTGTTTTGACTTTGTCATGACAATTCTCCATGTGCTCGTTGTTTTCATTGTCCTGCTCTGTCTCCGCTCATCTCCTTAATTTCTGATCGCTGGCTCTCCTGCTTCTTACCTGTTTCCCTTTCATCTCATTATTATCTTCCTTAATATGTTCCTCTGTTTTGTCAGGCATTACTCATGGCCAAGGTTAGGTTTAGGTACAGATATATGGTCAAAACAAAAATGTTGTATTAAAATGTTGTTCCATGGTCAGCCAATTTTGTTGACCCATGAACACGTAGAACTCAGCAAAACCAGGACGTGCATAACAGCACACATTTAAGTAGGTTAAATGTTTGAACTGTTTTATATTTATAGATTTAATTTTTGGCAAATCATAGTGATTTGAAAAGGCTAAATTATTAAAACGTTGCTTATGATGGTTGATAAGTGCGTACCCGTGGAAGAAATCTTTATATGCTGACATTACATGCGACTGCAAATCACATCGCAGTGTATTGCACTGTTGTAGTCATACATGTGTAATGAGTGAAATGTTTTTTTTTTTTTGTTACATTTTTTATTGGGGTGCTTTGGTTTTTCTTGGGGGTGCTGGAGCACCTGCTAGCCCCTCCTTAGTGCCACCAATGTCTTTAAAGCACCCTAGATGTATGTAACTTGCTTCTTTCAGACGAATCCAATCTGAGTTACAATAAAAATTGGTGATAGCGGTTACATTTCAGAAGGCGGGAAATAATGTGTGTGTATTCCCTCACGCAGCTTCGGAGGGGTGAATAAAGTCCTGCTGTAGTGAATCCATGCGTTTTTGTGCTATAAATATTAGGGATGTCCCGATCGCGATATATATATTTATATATATACTACACATGGCCGTTTTTCAAATTGTAATGGCTACCACCCATTTAAACCCATTCAAAGGCTTGTAGGGGTCTGGACAATTTTTATTATAACTCTGATTGGAATCGTTTGAAAGAAGAAAGTCACTTACACCTAGGAAAGGTGAGTAAAAGACAGGATAATAAAAAATAAATGCACAAATAAATAAAATAAGTACAACATTTTATTTGTATTGTATTAGAAAACACTTTTGCTGTGGGTATGGATAATTTTAGGGACAGGTTTTGTGATATGGGTAGGTGTAACGATAGATCAACAGTGTAGTTATGAATGTAATTACAAAAATAGTTATATATATATATAAATATATATACATATATAAATAATATATATATAGTGTATACACATTTTTACTTTGTACATAAATATATTTATATATATGTATAAATATATTTATATATATATACACGTTTTTACTTTGTACATAAATATATTTATTTATATGTATGTACAAAGTAAAAACGTGTATACGTGTATGCACAACAAATGTGCATTGTATCAAATAATTTATTTAAAATATAAGTACATATTAGTTCAGGCCACCTAATTTTATATTAGAGACCATGGAAGCTTATATTTTTAATAATTTTTTTACTTTATGTGATTTTGAGGATGAAGAGGATGGTCAACTGATGGATGTGTATTTGTCCACTGAGCAGGAAAAACTGACTGAAAACCAGAGAAAGGGTAATGTAATCAAACTTAATGTGTATGCATGGAAAGATATGCAGGACATTTTACAGTTAAAGATCAGTGGTTCTCAACTGGTTTTGCTTTAGAAAAAGATTTTAAACTGAAAATGATGACTGTGCTACAGAAAGGATTTATTCCTTGTAAACAGAGGTGCTCAATTAACGTTCAAGTTACGAACGTAACCCACGTTCCCTGAAGGAGGGAATGGAAACGTTACATATGGGAACTGGCATGAGAGACCAATTGCCTTTGAGCTTCAAAGAAAAGGCCAATAAACCAATTAAGATTGCATTCAGGTGCACCTCATCACTATGTGAGTATAAGTGGGCACGAATGCAGTGCACCTGCGGGTTTTCGCTGAGGAGCCAAGCCGGCGTCAGCATGACCCCAGGGTCATGGCAAGAAGGTGTATTGTCTCTGTTCCCTCCTTAAGGGAATGTGGGTTGCGTTCGTAACCTAGCCGTTACCCTTTCAGTCGAATCACTTTAACGTTACATATGGGAACACCCATGTAAAGGGCCATGACCCTGAGGCTGTGTTACGCGGAGACCCCTGTGCCGACAGGCAAGCATGCCAGCAGAGGAGTCTGCACGTAACCTTCCCAACGCCATGGGGCCAAAGTAGGGGCCCTCACAGGGCTTCCAGTTGTTACTGAAGCAGTTGGTTGGCGAGGCAGAGCACATGTTTCCAACTTATCGTTTCTACATGTGAATTTTGTTTAACAATTTAATATAGCGATAAGATTATGGATATAATTGAAGGGAAACACAGCCTTCTGGCTGACTGTGGAATATTGAGATTTGTAGCCACACCCTCCTTGGCGAAGGAGACCCAGTAGGAGCACATTCAGAGCTACTCCGCTCTAGTTCCGACTGCGGGGCAGGAGGACTCAGGTTCACCTATTCCAAGGGGAGCACTGAGAAAAAGCGCATGGATCCCGTGGGAATGGCGTAGCAAGCAGACACCAGCTGGCCTCCCTCTTGTCCCCTACCCTCTTAATGGAGGTAAACGCTGTCAGGAGCGCTGTTTTCAGCCACAGTGGGCAACATCAAGGTCCCGAGGTGCAGTCTCATGGGGTTACATGTACATGTTTGCATTTTTTAGTAAAAAAATATATGTGTGGTTAGTAAGTTTTGTGAAAATAAAAGGTTAAAAACCTATATGTTTTTTTCATTATTTAAAAACTTAAATAAGACCAGTAAACTCATACTGAATAGTCCTGCACCATACTTTTGAGAAACCAGTTCATTAGGCTTGAATAATTACTTCAAAATGATGTGAAAATCATTCCACTTACTTTTTCAGAGAAAACAATATATTTTAATTTTGAGACTGAAAGCCTGTATGCAAGGGAGTGAGAATGGCCATCAATATTCATTTATTCTCACCTGAAAAGACAAAGACCCATCCCCTAATGGCCCATTAGTGAATGTAACTTAGGCAGGTAAGAAAGAATGTGAGGAGATTGGAATTTTTTTTTTTCTTTTATTATTTGTAATACAATATAATGAAAATATACATAATTAAGGCCATTACTGAGCACACTAATCTACCTACAGAGATGTGAACAGACTTTCAGTCAATCCTGAAAACAGATTCTGTTCAACAAGTGATACCTGTATATTGTCACGACTGAGAGACGAGAAGGCGTGCGGATTCATTTGCAAACAGAGTACAACACAGAGTAACAAACAAGCTGTAACGAGGGTGCGTAGGAAATGCACGGAGAGAGTCGTCGTAGCAATTAAACATATTTTAATTCTCACAAAACACACTAAGGAGCAGATAAAAACACACTCTTACTTTGATAATGACGAACTAAGACTGGTACACAGGGATCAACTTAAGAAGGGCAGACAATCAATGTAAACGAGCTAGACACACCTGAATGGAATACTAATTAACAAAACTAGGTCACAGGACAAAACACAGAGCACATGGAGAAACACAACATAACAACTGACCATGTAACACGAGTAGGGTCAATATCAGCAAATGGATACATCAAAGGCATAAGAATAATCCAGGAAGGGTACCGTGGGTTGGAAATAGGAAATCCAATGCAAAGGCAGACAGGGAAACTCGGGATAACACGAACGGCTGGACACAGATAGAAAAAAAGACAAATCCAAAACACTGACCAGCGACTAACACAAAGAAAACCAGAATTTAAATACACAAGATATTGAGGTTAAGGGGAGGAGCAAGTTAGTGTCCAGGGCAACAGACAAGGGGGGAGGAGACAACAATGAAACATCATGAAAACAAACGAGCAGGGCGGATACATAAGTTCATTGAGAAAGTCCAGACATGAAAACAGAGACAGAAACACAAAGAGTTAGTCAAGAAGCTGGAGTGCCATCCTTTGACTGGCACATCCAGCTTGATCATTACATATATAATACCTGATATTTAAGTGTTTGCTGCTTCTTTTCAAGAAAAATAAAAACTTGTTTTACCATAGAATATCAGTGTAGTTAAACATCTGATGTTGGTACATTGCTCCTAGAGGTAAACAGCTTCAAGAGACTCAGTTAGAGGAGACAGGACTCTGTGGTGCAGGTGTCTGTTTACTAAAAAAACAACAACAAAACATTTGTGAGCATACTAATACCAGTATATGTAGGGTATATTGTCATGAATGAGACGAGAGGAGGCGTGCGGATCCATGTGCAGATTTATATTTATTTACAAAAGTAGAGTAAATACAGGCAGGGTGGAGGCAGCAGCAAACATGAGCATCATAGGTAGAGACAAAGAACAAACCAGAGCGTAGCGTGGGTCAAACGGTCTACGTACATAATCCTAGAGGGCAGAGATGAGGGAAAATCCAAGTCAGGCAGAATTCAAAAGTGGGTAAATCCAGACAGAGATAAGCACAGGGAAAAAAGGAACACAGAGGGCTGTACAAAGGCATAACACACGGTACATCCAACAATGACAAGCGAATTCACATACGACAGACAGGTGCTTAAATACAAGATGAAGGGGCAGAGGAACAATCGGCAGTCATGACAACGAAAAGGTGGGTGGAGACAATTTGTTCATAATTGGCATAGAAACAGAGACAAACACACAAAGAGTACACATGGCGCTGGAGTGCCATCCAGTAATGTGCTGGCACTTCCAGCTGTCTTGTTACATAGCCACCCGTCTAAGGAGCGGCTTCCAGATACTCCAAGATTTGGAGCCGGTGGGAATGCCCACATGGGCGGAGCAGACGGCGGGGAAGCCCTCCAGGGTGGCGGAGACCGGTGACCTCTACAGACGAGTTCGTACCTGCGTCCAGTTTGGGGTGAGTGGTCCCGGGCAGCTGGGGTAGGTCCAGGTGAGAGTTCGATGACCCCTGACCCTGGTTCAGAGCAGAACGAAAGTTCAATAGCCTCCATGGCCGGTTCAGGGCAGGATAATTGTCCAACGGCCTCCATGGCCGGTTCAGGGAAGGGTAATAGTCCAACGGCCTCCGTGGCTGGTTCAGGGCATAACAATAGTTCTACGGCTCTCGTGGCCAGTTCAGGGCAAGGCGAGAGTTCAAAAGCCTCCAAGACTGGTTCAGAGCAGGGCAAGAGTTCAAAAACAGTCCTGACGTATTGACTCAGAGGTTGTGCAGCCACCAGTGGAGCCTCTGGAGGTTCTACAACCGAAGTCGATATCTTCAGGGGTTGTGCAGCCACTGGCAGACCTTCCGTGGTCAGAACTGGACTGGACAAAGGCTTTAGAGACTGTACTACAGGATCTAGAGGCTGTGCAGCCACCAGCGGAAACCCTGAAGGGTCGGCTGGACCCTCCTGAGGTTGTAAAGCCACTGGTGGATCCTATGGAAAATTAAAGTCACTGACAGGCTCAGGCATGCTAACAGGCTCTGGCGGCACAGGCCATAGCAGATCGAGGTCACAGACTGGCTGTGGTCGGGTCATACTGGGTCTGGTTCACCGGAGGGCTCTGGGGAGCAGAGTGCGGCCCACACACTCAAAATGGCAACTGCCATAACAGGAAGTGCAGCAGACAAAGGAACAGTCTCTAAGACGGCCATCTTGTGCGAAGACTTGAGAGTGGCGGCTATTTTGTGCAAGGAATCAGATTCGGCGGCGAACTTATGCAATGCCTTGAGATCGGCGGCCATCTTGCACAGCGGCGGTGCTTAACGACAGGTGCTTAACTATCTTGTGCTTGGACTCAAGATCGGCGGCCATCTTGAGTAAGGACTCGGGAGTGGCGGCCAGAAACAAAGAGCAAACCAGAGCGTAGTGTGGGTCAAACGATCGACGTACATAATCCTAGAGGGCAGTTACGGTGGAAAATCCAAGGCAGGCAGAGTTCAAAAGTGGGAAAAACCAGAAATGGAGAAACAGAAAAACAATGAACATGGAGGGCTGTACAAAGGGATTACACACACGGTACATCCAACAATGACAAGCAAATTCACATACGACAGACAGGTGCTTAAATACAAGACAAAGGGTCAGAGGAACAATTGGCAGTCATGGCAACAAACAAGGTGAGTGGAGAAAATTAGTTCATAATGAGAGTCCAGGCATAGAAACGGGGACAAACACACAAAAAGTACACATGGCGCTGGAGTGCTATCCAGTAATGTGCTGGCATGTCCAGCTGACTTGTTACATGTATATTTATATACTGTAGAATCTTTTTTTAGTCATAAACCGAAGCATGCATGTATTATCATAAAAAGAGCATTTTGCATTATATCCGAGGTTGTATTATTATTGACGTTAGGACGTTAAACATTTATAAATATATATTTATAAAATAGATTTGTGACCAAAGTATTAATACTAAATATTTTGAGACTCACGGGATTCATCATTCAGTCATATTACTTTAATACTGTATTGTTTAAATCTTATTTCTTACAGCAAGTCTTCTTCCAGAAACGCCAGGACGTTTGTAATAACAATAGCGCATGTAGCTTGGGGGCGTGGTCGAATTAAATATAATGAGCTCAAACAAAGAAACAAATATGATGTTGGTTTCATACTGTTTTCAAAATGGCTAACTTCATGTAAGAGTAGACATATACAGCTTTCTATATATATAACTCTCATGTCTGTGAGTCACGTTTTCGCTGAGTTTCAGCTCATTTTATTGACATGTTTCAAACTGAACATCACAGAGACTGAGACAGCACCATTGGCAAAGGGACGTGACGTCTCCATTCCCTTCTTCAGGGAACGAGAGTTACATACTTAACCAAGACGTTCCCTTTCCGTCGGTCACTCCAAGTTACGTTATGACAGACGAATTCCCTACTAAAACGCCATGGACGCTGACCTTTCCAGTGTCCTGCGGGAGTCTCCCAAGCTCCCTCTCGTTCTGGCGCAGGCCGGGACTCATCACAAGAGGCCAGTTACTGTTTTCAAAGCACTACCCATTCAGTAACTCTGGAACACTGAGAACATTCCAGTTCATTAAATGGAGATGTACGGAGGTCCAGGCTTCCCGTAGGAGGTCTCATGAGATTCAATGTGAGGGCCTGGTGCAAGATGCTCCGCCACACCCTGCTGCAGAAGGGTACGGAGGAACTCAACAGGGTCTACAACATGGACACTCTGGAGAAGTTAACAAGCCGACCCGAACCAGGCCTCTTAGTGCCTCTTCTCATTTGAGGTGAGAACACAGAGGATACCGGTTCCACACGAAGGCTATAGAATCTAGCGAATGTCATGGTCACCTAGCCGGCAGCTACCAGGGTGATGGCATCCACTATCTAGTGGGAACCTGATGACCAGGTCATGCTTACCTGCAGATCTGCCATCTATGGGGCCGTGGTTTGCAGCAATAGCAGTCACGTAGACTTTAAGGGTGATGCAGACAGACGGAATGGCGCTCAGCAACCTCAGATGCTTCAGACTTCTAAAGGAGGAGGTGGCGAGCGAGTTGTGACATGCAACGGGAGCGCAGACCACCTTGTCGGTTGATGCCGCCCTTCTCCAGGTTCCTGTCGTAAATGATGAGAGCCGCCAGAGAGGCAGAGCCCCTAGGAATGCAAGCCCCCTAAAGAGCGAGCCAGAGTCAAGGGCAAAGAAGCCGCGAGAGAGAGGTGTATGACGCAGAGAGCAGCTGGAAGAAGAAAACTCTGTCCCTTTGCCAGGACACCCTTCCCATCTGCACTTCCTTTCCCTCACCGAACTCAAGCAGCACTACGAGGACACCTGATCTCCTTTTGTTTTGGACACTTTATTTTCCCCTTTCACTTATTTAATGTATTTATTCAATAAAAAGCCTCTCCGAGGCGTGACGTCAGTCCCATTGTGTCTGTGTGTGGCTCCATCACGTGAAACTTAACAGATGTGTAAACTGATTTGAACACTATTAAAATTAAATTTGAACTGAATTACTATGTTGGATATGTTGTGTTCCTTTGTGCAGTGGCTTAAATTCTGAGGCTTTGAGTCTGTATAAATGTCAACAAGCTGAATTTATATTTATTATTATTATTTTTTCAGAAAATGTAATCTTGTTAAACCTGAATATCAGTATTGAAATCAATTTTTTTTAAATGATACCCAGCCCTAACTGTGTGTGTGCACTTTGATGGGTTAAATGCAGAGCACAAATTTCAAGTATGGGTCACCATGCTTAGCAAACCCCACCAACCATGCTGTCAGTGAATATGACCCCAAAATTTGAGTTTCAACTCCGCGGATGAGAACCACTGCCTCTGAACAATACAAATAATTCTAATATTTTGAGAACAATCCTGATAGACTCCTAATGTTGCAGACAAACTGAATAGGCATTATTGAAATGACAACACAACACCCAGTGTTGACTGAAAACAACATAGTTATACATCATTCCACTACTTTCAGTTACAGATGTCTCACTTTCTGAGAATGCTAACTCTGAAGTGGATGAGATCTCCAAGGTATAGTGACATTGCTGTATATTTGTGACTGGTGAACGTTTTTGTTTTGCAGAAATCAAAATTAGAGAACAACTCTAAGATTCCAGGCTTCTTTAGAAAATGAGGAATCTTTTCAACACTGCAGCTTAGTGCTGAACAGGCTAAGGATCTGTTTCAGGACATTTAAGAGAAGTTGGAATGAACGCGGACTCTGTAGTGTCGAAGTCTTTCATCAGCAGAGAGAATAAAAAGGCTAGTGTCATAGTTTGGGGAATCTTTTCTGCAGCAGAAGTTGGGCCTCTTATACAGATAAACAACAGGGTAAACGCATTCAGTTTCTTCTGTGCAAGGGTCTTCCAATCAGCCAGCCATTTTCATGCTAGACATTTCCCCCTGTCAGACAGGAAAACAGGTAAAGCAATTCCTTGAAAAAGAAAACATTAAAGTCCGTGTAAAGTCATTATTAATTGTGTGTTCTAAATGTTGTCACACCACATAAAAAAATGTGTTATTAATAGGGGTGGACATAGATAATTTTTTTTAATCTAGATTAGAAAAGGCTGGAAGAAGAGTGAACCAAGAACACAGCCGTACAATTAGAGGAAAGCTTGTGTTAAACTTCCCTTGTGCATGGGTCCACTAGGGTCTGTGGGAAAAGGTCATCAGAGGCTCTGCGTGGACATCCGCATACCTCTCATTTTTTCAGGCTAGTATGCAAGGTCAGTAGTCTACAACAGCACCAAACAGAGCATGCGCAAGCTATGGTGAGAAGCGTTGCAACTCAAATCTCTACAATCCGTCAATAGAACAATATAAAGACAATCAGATGTGCAGTAACTATGGGCAATTGTTTGTTTACATATTTGTTTACTGTTCAAGCCGATCTTGCATGCTTGCATGGAACACTTTTGACAGAATAAATGCAAGTAGTCGATGTCCATGCTATATGTGTACATAACCAGATTGCCCACGCAAAAAGTATAACACAGATTTGGCTATCATGGTGTCATTTAAAGCAAGGGCCTCTACAGCTGTTACCCTCCAAACATTTTGCGGTCATCTTCTTTCATGCTACAGTGGTCACTGTTCTCTAATTTTGATTACTGTGTTTTTAAACATTAAAACATTAAAAGGTTTTTTACTTAACTTAATGAGTAATGTACCACATCTGATATTTCAGTAGTACTTTTTTTTCCAGTAAGTGAACTTCCCTGGTACATACATGGTAAATATATTGTACCTACAGGCAAATGAGATGTAACACAACATACTTATCTAAAGTGTATGTACATGGTAAAAAAAAACAAAATAAGAAAAAAGCCATACATGTACATACACAAAGTGTGGGTAAGAATGGTCACCTACAGGTGGTGCCTGTACACAGTACCTCTTTATATTTTTAAAGCAAGCTTTCTGGCTTCTTCTTTAAGAGGCTTCTTTATCCTCCACTCGTTAATTGTATTAATGGCATCTGTTTGAACTCATTATCAGTATAGAAGACACCTGTCCACAACCTCAAACAGTCACCCTCCAAATGCCACTATGGCCAATACCAAAGAGCTGTCAAAAAACACAACTAAAACAAAATTGTAGGCCTTCACCTGATTGGGAAGATTGAATCTACAATCGGTAAGCAGCTTGGTGTAAAGAAATAAACGGTGGGAGTAATTGTTAGAAAATGAAAGAATACAATACCACTGATAATATCCCTCAATCTGGTACTCCATGCGAGATCTCACCCTAAAATGAACCACAAATCCCAGAACCACTCTAGAATCTAGAGCAAAACTGTCCCGACCACTTTTTCGAGGGGCCCCCATTAAAAGTCATGCTCCTGGAGGGTTTTTTTTCTGGCAGGGTTACCCTTAGAAATTTGCATTCCAGGGACAAGATAGCACATTAGGTCTCTTCCAGTTTGTCTGCTTACTGATCTGGGCCCCAGTTCGAGCGCTAAGAGAAACAACAAGACAAGTAGAAGCCATACTCACCGTGATTGATGGATTATTCACTTACCACTCTTGTTTGATGAACTTGTGAAAAGCGGAGTGGAAGGAGAAATGAAACAGAGCTAGAAAAAAGAAATAGAAATAGCCACGAAATAGAAAGCGAGTGGAAATGCGAATGACAAGCTAACCAGCTAATGAATACTAACACAATCCACTCACGGTTTTCCGATTAAAAGCAAATGATCGGCAATCAAATGAATCAGGTTGGTTTGATATTGACAGACTTGTGTACCCATTGTCCTGTGCTTTTTGATGCCCGCACCGCTAGAGCTCCATCCGAGACCCGCACCGCAGGAGCACCGTCCGGTGGTGCCCGTGATGCTAGGGCGCCTTCCGCTGCCCGCGCCGTGAGAGAGCCCGCCAGAGCCTGTTTCCTCTGAGTGGCGTCCAGTACCAGCTTGCCGCAAGCGCATCCCAATCCCTGAGAATAAATATATATATCCAAAAATATATACTTTCAAATCACTACCCCTAAACTTAACCCTACCCAAAATGTAGGCCTAAAATGAGTGGGAAATGATAGCTGATTAACAAGGGTGTAGAAACACTTAAAGGAGCCGTATGTAAGAAATGGCCAAAACTGGTACTGCAATCACTTTCAAAGTACTGCTGAGCGGTGTCTCCCCCTCCCTGTTGACTAGAGGTTGCCAGATAAGCTGCAGGATCCAGTAATGTTTAGGCTACTATGAGGAGATTCCAATGGCAAGAGACGAGTCCTACACAACTGGAACTGCGCTTTATAAACGAGAATATCCAGGCTGTACGACTTCTGTCAGTGATATGAGTACTTGAAATTAACATGTTTTCTTAATGCCTGTTGAACATAACAGAGACATTTTATGATTA
>JAUMHQ010000082.1:496966-507224 GCA_032361165.1 Enteromius paludinosus
GGAGTTCGCCGCTCTCCCGACTCGCTCCCCAGACAGCTCGCCAAATTTGCTATCTATTTTACATTACAAGGAAACGTATACTCTTGAAACAGGATACGCTTTCTGATGTTGAACAGGAGCGCTGCACAAAAAATTACTGGAATGCAATTGTCTCAGACATGATTAGAAAACTACTATTAAACGAAATAATTCAAATGTAAAAAAAAACTCTTTAATTAGCTATGAGCCTAACCATAAAAATCTATTCTGGCATTAAGGCGCATCCATTGAGCAGATGGCGATCTTCATCTTCAACTTCATCTTTGCGACAAATACTAGTTTATTAATAAATAATTTTATTAATCTCCTTACTTTTCCCCCAACACATTCATGGTAATTATTTTTGCTGGGGCTTTGCTGACCAGCTTCACCCTATTGCATGCATTTGCGCGGTTGTCATTGCTACAGTCACAGCAATAATTTTGCTTCCACCATGTAAGTGGGCCCGACTTGTAGTGTCACTCAAATATTGCTCAATGTCTTTCTTTGCGGAAGGTCTCTGTGTTAGTTAAAATCAAATGCCAACCCACTGAACGAATATTCGAATAATCTAATAATCTGGTCCAGCCCTACAATTTAGTCTGGGACTAGCTTAAGCCTTGTCTGTGAAACTGGGGGTTAATGTGTTTAACTCCAATAATATTTTGATTATGGAAGCTGCATAAAGAATATGACAGTCTGTTGCTTCTTACAGATTAATTAAATTTTTTACAATTATTAATCAAGATTACAGTATTAAGGGAAATTATCAAGAGTTAATGATTTGATCATAATTATGCAGTCTTAGATATAATGCAGTTTAGATGTGTTTTTGCAGTTAGTTCAACTGTAATGTTGAAATTTATTTAACTCATCAAACTGGTGTTCATTAGGCGGCAGGAATGGATATGGCGCAAAACTGTGTAACATATTCAGCACAAAGTTTACAGTGGAGACAGCCTGCAAGGAGTACAAACGGAGCTTCAAACAGGTACAGCCGTTTCGTGAATTTGGAATACAAGAAATCTGTGTTGGTTATCATTAAACAGCAACTATCTTAATGTATTGCACATTTACACATGTAAGTTTTTCTCGTCCTAATTCTTTAATAGACATGGCAGGACAACATGGGAAAGACCAGTGATGCAAAGATAAAGTACTTTGATGGTGAAGACTACACATGTGTCACGTTCCAGCCTGATCTGTCCAAATTCAAGATGGAGAAACTGGACAAAGATATTGTGGCTCTGCTCACACGCAGGGCGTATGATGTGGCCGGCTCTTGTAGGGGCGTTAAAGTCATGCTCAACGGAAAGAAGCTACCTGTAAGTCACCTATTATTTTCATATGGAAAAAGTGCTTTATGTGCTTTCTTGACAACCGTTACTGTTTTGTTTTTTGCACGAAAAATAAATAAATATGTGGACAAATTATTATTTTCTACCCAGATTTAGTACTGATATAAACTTACCCTGAGATCCTTCTGATGTCTGTACATATAAAATTGAATATAAATGTAAAAGACACGTTAATAATAAACATGTAAATACACAAACACAAATGCATCAACTTGCTTTGTCTTTCACTCCATTTTTCCTGTCCATTTGTTTTCTGAGTGTTCTGAAATAAATTATTTTTTATTGATGATGAGGACATTTTAAGTTATGAAACTTGCAGGATGTATTAAAAGGTTTGTTCACTCTAAAATGAAAATTTTGTGATTAATTACCCTCACTGATGTGACATCAGTAGCTAAACTTGTTTTGTGATGCTACATGAATACTTTTTTGTGCAAAGAAAACAAAAATAACATAATTTACTCAACCATTCTTCTCCCCCAAATTACGTGCATGCACTTTCCCCTCGAACATACACAAGGCTGATTACGTCAAATGCATGCTTATGCATTGATAATCCAAAATGGCGGAAGATGTAACTTTGTGCTTTTTTTATTTTCATTGCGCAAAAAGTGCAATGTAGCGTTGCAAAACTGAAGTTAAGTGTCACATTGACTGTTTTACCAATATATTTACTACGTTTCTGTTGTTGGGAACATTTCAGTTATGTTGCTTTCTGTGGTGGGTCAGATGGCTCTCCAATTTAATACAAAATATCTTAATTTGTGTTCTGAGGTTGTACAGGTGAGTAATTAATGACAGAATTTTCATTTTGGGGTAAACTAACCCTTTAAGAATACATGCTCCTGTATCAAAGATTTGTTTCTCATGTTATGACCCCTTTAAACATGTTTAGACAGTCTCCCTCATGGGTATCTGTGTTCATGTCTTGTGCTGCAGGTGAATGGTTTCCGCAGTTATGTGGAGCTGTATGTGAAGGATAAACTGGACGAGACTGGCGTTGCTCTGAAGGTGGTGAATGAGACTGTGAATGAGCGCTGGGAAGTGTGTCTCACCATGAGTGAAAAGGGCTTCCAGCAAATCAGCTTTGTCAACAGCATTGCCACCACAAAGGTCTCTGAACCAATGTTGCACATTACTGGAATTGGGGATGGCAGTGGTGCTTTAAATGGGCTGAATTTAAGAGGGCAACTTTTAAAGGGTTGTAGCTCTAAACAGTTAAAACATCAAATTGCATGCTCTGCTGTAGTTTTCTCAGCACTTCTGCTGTGTTTGCAAATTATGACCACTGCCCTGGTGTAAGAATACGTATTAAAATCATGTGATACTTATGAGCTGTGTGATATCTTAGGGAGGAAGACATGTTGACTATGTTGTGGACCAAATAGTGGCAAAACTGATTGAAGTGGTCAAGAAGAAGAACAAAGCTGGAGTCTCTGTGAAACCATTTCAGGTGTGTTTCACAGTTCAACACATTGATTTGAAAAAATATCTATTCAGACACTTGAGTACTTGATATTTTAACAGATCTAAGATATACTTTTTAATTTCAGGTTAAAAACCATGTGTGGGTATTTGTAAATGCCCTGATCGAGAACCCAACGTTTGATTCGCAGACCAAGGAGAACATGACTCTACAGACCAAAAGCTTTGGCTCCAAATGTGTTCTCTCTGAAAAATTCATCAGAGCTGTAAGTGTGTAATGATCTCCTATGATGATTCTGACACATATCTTACATTAAATGTAGCACTTATTGTAACAGTAAACCCGTATCCCCAGTTTCACAGACAAGACTTAAACCTAGTTTTGGATTAAAATGTAAATCTGAGCTATTTCACTGACCTTAAAATATGTCAGTGCCTTTGTTTTATCTTAAGATGCACACCAGTAATGCTTTTTTTCTAAGGAATGTTTAAAATACATGTCCTAATCCTGGTTTAATCCTGGCTAAGCCCTATCTTAATGTATCACATTTTAATTTAATTCCTCTCATTATCAAGAGCTTCTGACTTTTTAGACATAACAAAAATAACTGCACGCTTTGAAGTCAACATGACACTGAAGCTGTGAACTGTCTATGACAAAACAATACGCTTAAAAAATATTCACGGAAATTTGGATTTAATGCTGACTTTACAATGTGTAAATGTGGAGATGCCTGTTTGATTTGTACCATCATAGGCTACAAACTGTGGTATAGTGGAGAGCATTCTCAACTGGGTGAAGTTTAAGGCCCAGACGCAGCTGAACAAGAAATGCTCCTCTGTCAAATACAGCAAGATTAAAGGGATCCCCAAGCTAGATGATGCCAATGATGCTGGTAAGTCAGTATCAGCAGATCTCAAAGGTCATGGTCTGCTCATTAGGATGTGTGATATGGACCAAAAATCATATCTGAAAATATGTACATCTTAGTATGTGTTATGACGTGATTTCTTTTCAAAAGGCACACAATGAATGGCACAATGAATAATTTAATAAACAAGCAACTCACATGCTTACTGAAACTCAAACATTTGTGTTGGTGTAAAAATATTTATGTCTTTTACATTAAAGCGCAGCCCGTAACTTTTTTGTGTTAAAAATGTATACAATAAGCGAGCATACCATGAATTCGTTTTCCAAACCGTGTTTTTGTTTTGTCTTTAATCACTTCACTACACCTATAGTAAGTGTTCATATTTGGACTATTTGCAGTTATATTTTAGCAGCTTCCTTGTTCGGCAGATGAATTCTTACTGTAAATATGAAAAAGCTGTTTGAAAAGCTTGATTGATCCGTGAGTAACTCTGTCGTGTAGGGGGGAAGCACTCCTCAGAGTGCACTCTGATCCTGACCGAGGGAGACTCAGCCAAGTCCCTGGCTGTATCCGGTTTAGGAGTGATAGGGAGGGATCGATATGGAGTGTTTCCACTCAGAGGAAAGATCCTCAATGTGAGGGAGGCAACACACAAACAGGTGAGCTCCAGAAACCTTGACATGGAACGACAAACCATAGCAAAAAAATTAAGAGCTGAAAGTGAATATTGACTAGATTTTACAATGTCTCATCGTTAAATGTTTTACCCATTGCATGCAAACATTACTTGAAACTCCATGTTTACCCTTCTAGAATGGGACAATACTGTTTTCAATTTGAAATTTTATAAAAAGAAAAACAAATAAGGTTCCTATTGTACAAAAAAAAAAATCATTAGTTAGCAATTGCTTTTTGAGAATGCACATGGTATAAAATTATTTTTCTGAATTGGATGTTTACCTTGTTCTGATTGTAGATCATGGAGAACGCAGAAATCAACAACATCATTAAAATTGTGGGTCTCCAGTACAAGAAGAGCTATGATGACCCAGATTCCCTGAAGAGCTTACGCTACGGAAAGATTATGATCATGACAGATCAGGTGCGATTATGTGCTCTAGTTGGTCTTTTTCTGACTATTTTGTCTATTAAGTATTCAGAGATGTTCCCTTTATGTGTATGTATCATTTCTGTTATGTGTACTGTTAGGATCAAGATGGCTCTCACATCAAGGGTCTTCTCATTAACTTTTTCCATCACAACTGGCCATCTCTGCTCAAGCACACCTTCCTGGAGGAGTTCATCACACCCATTGTAAAGGTATGATAACCATCCCAATAATGAAAATGTTCTGTTCATCGGTGCTGCTTCAGGCTTTTATACTTCTTTCAAAACTTTTCTCTTCAGGCCAGCAAGAATAAACAGGAAGTTTCATTCTACAGCATCCCAGAATTTGAAGAATGGAAGAAGCACACAGAAAATTATAAAACGTGGCACATAAAGTACTACAAAGGTGTGTTTTTTTTGCTTACTACTGTTTCTATCTAAAAACAAGCAGCATTCATGCCTAAATGTTTAGTGCATATTTGTCAGGTTTGGGTACCAGTACAAGCAAAGAAGCAAAGGAATATTTTGCTGACATGGAGAGACATCGAATTATGTTCAAGTACAATGGTACTGAAGATGACGCAGCCATTACACTGGTTTGTTGGCCACTACTGGTCTTTTTTGTACTACATTTGAGACAGCATTACCTTTTTCCAGATATTAACTACATATTACTTTGAAATATTGGGTAACATTGTGTGTGAACTTTGCTTAGGCCTTCAGTAAGAAGAAAACGGATGACAGGAAAGAGTGGCTGACTAATTTCATGGAGGACAGACGGCAGAGGAGAATGCATGGGCTGCCTGAGGTACAGCTCTCAATTACACAAAAAGCAAAGAGAAATCTTTCTTAATGTGAACATATCACATTGTGAAAAGTGAATCTAAGTATTGCCATGCATCTTGGGTACTGTTTAAATGCCCCCTTTAAATTTTGATGGATTTCTATCTGTGAATGAATCACTGCATAATTGAAACAAGGGTCCTGCAGTTTAGTTCCATCCCTAAGGGAACAGAACAGCCTATAATTTTACTTGTAAACTGCTTATTTTCTTTTTTATAAAAAAAAACAAAAAAAACTAACACTATGTATTAAGCAGTCCACGGAAGGCAAGCGTAGTGAGATGAACCCAAGTGCAGTTTATTGACAGTGCAATCCAAAAGCGCAAACCAACGACTTGACTTGACACACACGTAGCAGGAACAGTCACGAACAGACTTGAGACCAACAGACAGTGGATTACAACATTAATACGCGACGAGCACAAGGTTCAACAATGGCCAAATATATACAGAGCCATGACAGTCACATGACTAGAACAGATCAATCAGAACATGCTGGGCAGAGACATGAGGGCAAGGGAAGCATGGAACAACAAACAGAATCAGATTACAAAATAAAAAACATGACAACAATGAACAACACAAGGACACCCAAACAAAACCTGTATTACACACTAGTGTTCTCTATTCTTTTTTTGCGTCTATCTACTTGTTCTCTTTTTTATTGATTATAAAAATTCACCCTTTAACACAAGCATTCTTTATTATTTTTGTTTGTTTGTATGTTTTGTTTTTGTCATTTTGAAACAAAAAACGACCATCTAACAACAGTGTTCTCTATACTTTTTCAATTCTCTCTTTTTTTTTGAAAAACCCTGCTATGTGTATTGCATTTGACTAACAAAGTCTTGTCACAGCATGTACATAATTTAGTTGGCTTATTTGATTATATATGCATCAAAGCATCTGCTGAAGAAATAAGCATTGTTATGTCAGCAAACTGAAAAAATGGATGTTGCATTAATTTCATTAATTATTTTTAATGCGTAAAATAACAAATGTTCAAAGAAAATCAAAGAAATTAACAAACTAAAAGACTGTTTGAGGTTCTTTTGGCAAGACCAACATTCACAGTCTGTCTTAACCAACTTGTATTTCCATTAAACTGAACTTTTATTTATTTTTCTTCTACTTGCTGTCTAGTATGAGTGACTACTTTTAGCAAATTAATAATCGTCTGATCATTCATTTTGCATGTGTCTCATCACAGCAATTCCTGTATGGCACATCAACACGACACCTGTCCTACAATGACTTCATCAATAAAGAACTCATCCTCTTCTCCAATTCTGACAATGAACGTTCGATTCCATCGCTTGTTGATGGTGTGTATCTTCGCTTACATTTTTATACATTGAAACATGTTAAACTGAGTTTCTCTTTTTACCTAAAGTGATTTGTTTGCTGTCCTGATTATGTATGACTGAAGTGATATTGATGCAGATTGACTGCTTTTCTGTGGTTTAACTGGGCTTCTGAACTTAACATCTGCTTTCATCTGCTGTATGCAGGTATGAAGCCGGGTCAGAGGAAGGTGTTGTTCACCTGTGTGAAGAGGAATGATAAAAGGGAAGTCAAGGTGGCCCAACTGGCTGGATCCGTTGCTGAGATGTCTGCTTACCATCACGGCGAGGTTTTTAGCAAACCTTTTTTGCCTTGCTGCTTGTATTTATTCTTGGTCCTAACTTATTAAGCGATTTACAATGATTTTCCTGAATCATTGATTAACAATAAATCATATTATAAATGTTATAATAACACTCATTTATTGAAAAAAAAAATTAACAGAATGAATGATTTGTGATGAAAAATCGAACCTTTTCTGCAGCAAGCCCTGATGATGACTATCGTGAATTTGGCTCAGAACTTTGTGGGCAGCAACAATATAAACATCCTTCAGCCTCTCGGTCAGTTTGGTACCCGTATCAATGGTGGCAAAGACGCTGCCAGCCCTCGTTACATCTTCACTATGCTTAGGTAAGGTTCTAATTTATTTTATTGATTAGTTGAGGTAGCCCTAATGCTTTTAATACATACTGTTTAATTGCATTCTTCACATAGTTTGATATTAATCCTAGTGACTGTATTTTGCTGTATAACTGCCTTTATCTTAAGAAATACATGTTTTTTCTTACAGTCCCTTGGCCAAATTGCTGTTTCCTGCGGTGGACTCCAGCTTGCTGAAATTTCTGTATGATGACAACCAGAAGGTGGAGCCAGAGTGGTACATACCCATAATTCCCATGGTACTGGTGAACGGAGCTGAGGGTATCGGAACTGGTTGGGCCTGCAAGATCCCTAACTATGACCCGCGAGAGATTGTCAACAACATTAACCGTATGCTCAACCACCAGGACCCTCTTCCCATGGTAAGACCTTATCCTTACTCTAATCCTGACCAGTGCATGTTTACTAGGCATGTGACAGAGGAACATTTTTAAACCATGATATCTGCAGAAACTTTAATGGTGTCCACTATATTTTTGGATATTTGTTTTGGGATTTTTTTACTTGAATTTAAGTTGTTTTTGCTATTTGTTTAAAAATAGTTTGTTGTCCTCTATAGACATCAGATAACATATCTTTGCATGGATGGAGGTATCATCAATCTCACTCATTCTCTGCATCTCTTTATGTTTTGTTAGCTGCCCCGCTATAAAAACTTCAAAGGTGCCATTCATGAGCTGGGACAGAACCAATATTTGGTCAGCGGAGAAGTGTCTGTCCTGGACAAAAATACCATTGAGATTACTGAACTTCCTGTTCGCACCTGGACTCAGGTAAGAAGCACTTGTAGAATCCTGATTTTATAAAGCTGGATCTCTTTACTCGAACATCAGTGATGCCAGAAATGCCATCTATTTTCTCCTTCAGGCATATAAGGAGTCAGTTCTGGAGCCTATGCTCCAAGGAACAGATAAAACTCCTCCTCTAATCAGCGACTATAAGGAATACCACACCGACACCACAGTGAAGTTTGTGGTGCGCATGACTGAGGAGAAGCTTGCA
Organism: Enteromius paludinosus; assembly: GCA_032361165.1. Classification (NCBI taxonomy): domain Eukaryota; kingdom Metazoa; phylum Chordata; class Actinopteri; order Cypriniformes; family Cyprinidae; genus Enteromius; species Enteromius paludinosus. Next base: position 505,601 of record JAUMHQ010000082.1, read on the forward strand.
CAAGCAGAAGCAGCCGGTCTCCATAAGGTCTTTAAACTGCAGTCGTCCCTCACCTGCAACTCAATGGTACGAACCTGCCCTGTGGAAACATAAAGCGCTGCAGAGTGGCCCAGTATCTGTGAGACTTGTCATATACATTACATTTATATTTAGTGGACACTTTTATCCAAAACAAGCAATCAAAATCAACAAAGGAGGAATGACATGCAAGTGCTATAACAAATCTCAGTTAGTCTAACAAAGTACATATAGCAAGTATTTTTTTAAATTATAAAATAAATAAAAAGAAAAAAGATAAAATATAAAATAAATAGAGGAAGTTAGTGTTGGAGGCCTTTTTACAATAGAACCTATTCTGTTGTCTATACTGGATGTGGCGTGTCGCGATGTGGCAGATCAAATTCCCAACAGAAAACTAGTGCTTCGTTTTATTTATGACATTGTTTCAAATGACAAGTTTCAAATGACTTTCAACGGTCCCTTTGTCTTGTCCAGTTTAGATAGACTTTATCTGTTGCGGCACGGCTCGACAACGGTCATGTTCGGTTGCGGCACGGCTCGACAACGGTCATGTTCGGTGTAGACACAGTGTAAAAGTCTGTGAAAGTGTTTTTGTGCCTCTTTTGGATGAACAATAGTTCAATCGTAATGTTACAGATTTGTAACAACATGAAGCGGAGTAATTTACCTTTTTGTACATTACATTTTTGATATTGCACTCCTAGTGCTGCTTTTAATTGACACAAGCTTAAGTTAGCAAACCAAATGTGCGAATAAAACCAACACAAAACAATTTTTTCCTGTGAGTACTCAGTAGGTTTAAACATAAAAGCATTAACAACATTTTATTACAATAATGTTGACACTATTCACAGCTTATTGCTGTATAATTTGCACTTTATTTTCATCTACTTTATCAAATGGTCACTGACATCGCTGTATGTTTTCAAAGCCATGACAAGAGATTATTTTTAAATGCTATGCACCAAATTGAGTAGTTTGGCATCCATGTATTGCTGTGGTTTGTTGCCAAACCAATAATGTGATTACTATTTTGCTTTTTTTCTCTGGTCTATAGGTGCTGTTTGATCACATGGGTTGCCTGAAGCGCTATGAGTCCGTGCAGGATATCTTGAAGGAGTTCTTTGAGCTGCGCTTGCACTATTATAAACTGAGGAAGGACTGGCTGGTGGGTAGTCTGGGTGCTGAGGCAGCCAAACTCTCCAACCAGGCACGATTTGTGCTGGAGAAGATTGAAGGAAAAATATCAATCGGTGAGATGTTTATCTACACATGTGTCAGGTTTTTTACTTTTTTGGCATGCACCCTCTTCCGAAATATGTACTGTGCCCTCCACTAATATTGGCACCCTTGATAAATCTGAGCAAAGGTGGCCTATCACTGAAATAAAATAACTGAAACTGAAAGTCCAACCATGGCCTATTACAAGACTTATAACAGTCAGTCACTTGTTTTGTGATTTATTTATATGTTGGTGTTTGATAGAATCCATGATGCCATATGTCTAAACAAGATGTCCATGACATCCAGCAGAAATATATAAATTTGTTTTTGGATGAGCTAGGATAATTGTTCTTGAAACCCTCCTAACCCTTCTGACCCA
>JAUMHQ010000082.1:520324-540569 GCA_032361165.1 Enteromius paludinosus
CGTTTGTAGTCAGCAGATGCTTTCCAGATCAAGAGATCTTTAACAGACATCTTGCAGACGTACGTGTGCTATCTGGGCAGAGTCGTTGTGTGCATCGTCTATTTAAAATTGGTGACAGCCGTATGGAACAACGTTGAGAATGACAATCGTTACATAAACATACAAATATTCCTATGCAGGGACGATGTGTTGTCACCAAGAAAAGTTATGAAAAAAACCCTGAGAAAATAAAAATATTTACCGATGAATATTTAATACCAAATATAAAGCTGACTAAATTGGAAAGCATCCAAATATCTCCACCAAACATTGTAAAATAAATACATTTTTATTGTTTTGCCAGAAGGGTTCATGTAAAGGCAATGGTAAACATGAACAAAAGCATTGTTAATGTCCAAACAAGACAGAAGCAAAACAGAGGAATTGACAAATGGTTATAAACACTTGTGGATCTGAGAAAAATATTGTTCTTGAATTGTCATTATCCAAACTCCTCGAGGTTTTAAAAACAAGCAGATGATTTCATGCTTCAATATGATTTCAAAAGCTGCTTCTTTTATTTATTGATTGATTCTAATTGTTGAAGGATTGTTCCATCAGAGGATAAATTTGTGAGTGTTTGACTGGGCTTCAGTGAAAATCTTAATGATTTGAAAATTTCCCATCTGAAACGTGTGTTGGTTTTGATCTTTCTGCTCTCTCACTGGGTTAAGAGATCATGTAAGCTCATAAAGAGATCTAAAATATTTTTAATTGGATGATCGCATCACTTCTTTCTCTGTACAAATGCCAGCCAAACAAACGCAGTTAAAACTCTGTGTTCAATATGACAAGTTTCCTATTATTAAAGGATAGAAAGTAACACATAAGCACACTTTTGCATCTCTGCCATGACACATGACAAGCTTAGAACAAGATCACATTCAGCATAAAGCATTATTGAACAATCCAGATGAGATGGCCGGATCCTATGCGAGCGAGCCGGTCCATGCGAGGTAATTTTAACAAAGAAAAACAAGACACATTTGATAACCCTTGTTTCCGAATGAGATTTTTAAAAGCAAGTTTTAAACTTGGATTCTGCAAATCTCTCGTGAAATAGTTATGCTAGATCTATACTAACTCAATCAAACACAATGTCAACTAGCTAGAAAAAATCGATTGCTTTACAAAGTTTACATTATTAAAAGGATACAGCTTCCCTAGCTTAATGATTGTGGATTGTAGATGTATGTGAGGGAATTGTGGGTGGCGTGGGTTTTCATAAAGACATTCATGAGCTGTTTTATTTGTTAACTTCAAAGACACATGCTGCTCCAACAAAAACAAAGCACTTTCCCTCAGATTTTTTTTCAAGATAAAAAACATAGCACAACATTTGTGTTTCTAATCTACTTGGGATGAAAAAAAGAAAAAAACTGCATATCATCTAGAGTTTGTCATTATTATTCACATTCAGATGAGTGAGTCTGTTCTCTCATGATATGTTTTCAGAGCAGATGCATAATGAGACGATAAGAGGAGGTGAATGTGTTCACATAAAATGGTCAGTTCACTCACAAATGAAAAGTCTGTATTCATTTACCTTTTTAAGACTTAAGTAATATACACATTTAATGTCATTCCAAAACCGTATGATGTATTTCCCTCCATGAAACACAAATCATTTAGTGGAATGTTCATGCTGAAAGTTATATGGCCTTGAAATGACACGAGGACATGAGTAAATAGCAGATTTTTCATTTTTTGGTGAACTATCCTTTAAAGTACAAAAGTAAACAAAGACTTATCTGACCCTAAAGGAAATAATTATTAGATACATGATTACAGTTTAGTTCCAAGTTAGAATTTATAAAATTACACAAAATCATCCACCCATACAAGGAACATGAATGTAAAATAATGAAAGCAAATTATGAAAAATAAGAAGAAATCTGTCTCCTGTACTCTCAGGAGGGCAGTTTATAAGTGCAATGAGAGTTTAAAAACTAAAACGTCTTTATTCAGACCAACTGCTTTTCAAGCAGACAAACAGCGGGCACCTGAAGCCTTTATATTTCGCTTTAGCATTGGATTTGATCATTAATCAAAGACAGTGTCCTGTTGTAAAGACGGTAATCCAGCGACACTTGGTTTCAGTAAGAGGTATTTTACAAACTCAGGATCAGTTTAAATTAAGCTCTTCAAAGCTACAGCTTACTGATCAGAGCTGAAGGCCATTATATCACCCTGTCTGAGAAAAAACTTGTTTCAGTTGAAAAAAAAAATCAAAAACAAGGTTTCCTAATGAGTTCATGCAGAGATGAATGTACAATGTGCCCGCTGCAGCACAACTGGTTTGAAAGCAAATTGCAAAGTCCCGTTGAGTTACTGCAAAAAAAGATGAAATATGTAAGGAGTTTGATAACTCTGGTCACTTGGCCCTGAATCAATGTGCATTTGATTGAACTACTCTGCCATTCTCACTCATTTCAAAAAAACTCATATCAGCATATAACAATCAATTTTACCCAGACTTGAGAAATTGTTTCACCGCTTAAAATTCTCTTCAAATGAAAGGTTTGTCGTTTTCACTCTTCCTTATGTCATTTAAACCTGTATAAAAGTAGTTGTTGCGCTGTTCTATATAGTGAACAGGGACTGAAGCTGCAAAAGATCGCGATAAATATAGTAGTATTTCATATGACTTGGGTGCTATTTTCCAAGTCTTCTGATGGAATATGATGGCTTTTGATAGAAACTGAATGAAACTGGAGTGCTGCAGGGATGATGTAATTTTTAAGCTAAATTTGTAAGTTAAGTGGTGAGTATTACTGATTGAGCATTAGGGTATATTCACTGGCTTTTGGATTTTTGCTCTGTGACAAACCAAAACAAAAAACAACACTGATGCAGAAGCATTCAGAATAGAATCAGTTTGCATTCAAACTTATTGTTATTATTAATTATTTTCTCTGCAGCACTCTGTTGACGTAAAAGCAAGTTTGGTGAGTGTGTATACCGCTGTTACCCTTTCAGTCGAATCACATTGACATTACATATGGGAACTTGCCAGAGAGACCAATTGCCTTTGAGCTTTATACAAAAGGCCAATGAATATCAGCACTGCGTGAGTATAAGAGGGCACGAACAGAATGCACATGCAGATTTTCGCTTCAGAGCCTTTGCCGTTCTTAGCTATCTAGGAGACCCCCTCAGCGAGTTCTGGAGAATGATAGAGGAAGCGTCCTATACCTTCAAAGAGTTCCTGCGATACTGCTCTCTCTTCTGACAGCATTTCTCTGGGCGGCTATCAGGAAGTTTCCTCACCTCTTTGGACGGTCATGAGTGCTGTCTCATGTGCGTGGGCCGAGTACACGCTGAGACAGCGTTTGTGGATAGTCAATTTGCTCATTGCGAGCAGATGACTATGGCTACGCTGAGGTCCCGCCTCTCGTTCGCGAGACGGCTCCCCTCGCGTCCTTCCTGTGGCAGCTTGTTAAACCGTAATAGTTTTTGAGTCTGAGATGTCTTCTGCAGCATCAGAGGGTGATTCAGATGGTGAGGCTGAAGCCGCTTCGGGAAGGCGCTGGAAGGAATCGATCTGGAGGTACCGCGTGTACCTTCGGCCAACCCTTCGCGGCTGGATGATTGTTTTCTGGGAGCTAGAGATGCGGCCCTGCCACGCTCTCCCCCAGTGCTATTCTTCCCGGAGGTGCACAAAGAGCAGTCTCCTCCTGTTCGTCGCCGAGGACGTCCCCCCGTGGCACCCAGTAATCCTGCTCCGACCCTGTTCCACCTCGGCTATGCAATTTGGTTCGCCAGGCGCCCGCCCAGGTACCGCTGCATCCGCTATACCTCCGACCACCTGCTTCAGCACAACTGGTAACCATGTGGGGCCCCAATCCGGCCCCCAGGGTGTTGGGGAAGGTTACGTGCAGATCCTCTGCTGACAAACTTGAAGAGTATCTCGCCTGTCGGCGGGGGGTCTCCGCGTAACACGGCCTTGGATTCATGGCCTGTTCCATGGGTGTTCCCATATGTACCGTCGAAGTGAATCGACTGAAGGAGGGAACGGAGACGTTACACTTCCACCTGCCATGAGTCCGTGGTCGCGCTGACGCTGGCTCGGCTCTTCAGCGAAAACCTGCATGTGCATTCTGCTTGTGCCCTCTTATACTCATGCAGTGATGAGGTGCACCTGAGCGCAATCAAATGCACGCCAATATTCATTGGCCTTTTGTATAAAGCTCAAAGGCAATTGGTCTCTCTGGCAAGTTCCCATATGTAACATCTCCGTTCCCTTCTTCAGGGAATGTGGGTTACGTTCGTAACCTAGACATTCAAAGTGTGGGATCAGTAAGATGTTTTTTCTAAAACTGTGACTGTGAGTCTCTTATGTATGGAAGCCATTAAAGCTTTTAATAAAAAAGGTTATTGCAAGTTCTGACTTTATAATTATAAAGTTTGTTTATATCACAATTCTAAAAAAAGTCATAATTGCGAGTTTATATCTCACAATTTTAAGAAATAAAATGAGAATTGTGAGATAAAAAGTCGCAATAACCTTTTTATTTTTTTTAAGCTTCCATACTTATGTGCATCAAGGCTGCATCTATTTGATTTAAAAAATACAGAATAAAACTGTAATATTGTAAAATGTTATTGCACTTTTTTATATTGGTCTCCTATTATAATATACTTTAAAATATGATTAGTTTCAGTGTCAGAGTTTAAACAGTTGTGCTGCTCAATATTTTTTTTAAACCTTTTTGAAACGTTTTTCTTTGATTCTCTGACAAATATGTAAAAAAAACAAATAAAATCAAAACTTTTATAACAATGTAAGTCTTTATATCATGTTCTATCTCTGTCATTTTTTCCATTTAACACAGCACAACTGTTCACTGCATTGATTATAAATCAGCATATTAGAATGATTTCTGAAGGAACATGTGACACTGACAACTTCAGTAATGATGCTGAAAATAGAGCTTTGCTTCACAGGAATAAATTACATTTTAAAGTATTTTAAAATAATAAAAGGTTATTTTTAATTGCAATAATTACAAAATACTTATCAAAAATAAAGAAATAAATAAGTAAAAATGATACAGCCTTGATGAGCATAAGGAACTACACAAAAAAAAATCTTATATAATATATATATAATATAATATAATATATTATATATATCTTACACTTTACTGATTCCAAACTTTAAATGGCCATATATATACAGTGCCCTCCACTAATATTGGCACCCTTGGTATATCTGAGCAAAGGTGGCTGTGAAAATGAATCTGCATTGTTTATCCTTTTGATCTTTTATTCAAAAGCTTCACACAATTCTAACCTATCATTGAAGTAAAACAATTAAAAATTAGAAGAAATCCTTGTGATGGAATAAATGTTTTTCTCCAATACATGTTGGCCACAATTATTGGCACCCCTAGAATTGTTTATGAGTAAAATATCCCTAAACTATATTCCCATTCATATTCACAATTTTAAGCACTCCAGGGTGATTATGAACATGAAAATATCCATTCCTGGCTTCCTGTTTCACAGAAATATATATAGGAGGGAAAACAAAGCCCAAGTTCCCTTAATCATCAACACAATGAGAAAAAACAAATAATATATTTATGATGTGCAGCAAAAGATAATTGAGCTTCACCAATTAGTGAAGTGGCTTTAAGAAAATAGCTATAGCAGTGAAAATTTCCATTTCCACCATCAGGGAAATAATTATGAATTTCCAATCAACATAAAATGTTAGGAAACTGCCTGGAAGAGGATGTGTGTCCATATCATCCTAATACACGGCGAGGAGTAGAGTTTGAGTGGCTAAAGACTCTCAATGACCACAGCTGGAGAATTGTAAAAAATAGTGGAGTCTCAGGGTCAGAAAACCTTTAAAATATTGTCAAACAGCCCCTACATCACCACATGCTGTTCAGTAGGGTTTAAGAAAAATTCTCCACACTCATCCAAAAACAAGTTCCAGCATGTTCAGTTGTCAGACACGACTGGAAATACAAATAGGAGTGGCTTCTATGATCAGATGAAACAAAAAATGAGCTTTTTAGCAGCAATCACTCAAGATGGGTTGGGTAAACACATGGATAAAAAGTACTCCATGTGTACAAGGAAGTATACTGCTGTGTTTTTGATGTTGTGGGCCTATATTTCTGCTGGAGGTCCTGGACATCTTGTTTAGACACATGGCATCATGGATTCTATCAAATACCAACATATAACAAATCTAAAACTGACTGACTCTGTTAGAAATCTTATAATGGGCCAATGGTTTGGTCTTCCACTGGGACAATAATCCAAACACAAACATCAAAAATGAAGCATGGCTGGCCCAGTCCTAGGACCCGAACCCTGCAGAAAATGAGTAAGGTGAGCTAAAGAGGAGAAGCACCATCATGGAGCTGGTATTTTGAAGGATCTGGAGAGATTCTGCATGAAGGAGTAGCCTCTTCTCTCTTGGGGTGCCAATAATTGTGGCCAACATGTATTGGAGAAAAACATTTATTTCATCATGAGCTTTTCTCCCCATTTTCAATTGTTTTACTTCAATGATAGGTTAGAATTTTGTGAATTTTTAAAATGAAAGATCAAAAGGATAAACAATGCAGAATCATTTTCACAGCCACCTTTGCTCAGATTTACCAAGGGTGCCAATATTAGTGGAGGGCACTGTATATATATATTTAGAATTTGACAACTAATCATACAGTTTTATTGCAACATGAGGATAAGTATGACAGAGAGTGGTTGAAATCAATTACTAAGTCTTCTTCTGTGTGGCGGCCTGAAATCAGATTACTGATCACCACACCCTACACAGAGAAGTGAACATAAAGATTGATTTAAAACAATCCGAATTGAAACAGCTTTAAATATACAAATCAGTGTAAAATAGCGTTCAATACAGTCTATAGCAAAAGAGCCGAAGTCCATTAAAACACACTTGTATAGAAATATAAGTGTTTTTTAAAGGACTTAGGCTCTTTTTTAAATGAGACAATGTTAGACAATGTCAAAAGCACCAACAAATGCATCACAGAAACATACAATGATATGTACAACGAATGCATCAGCTTCAATGAAAGAGAAAGTGTGGAAATCAATTAATAAAAAGTAACAGCTTATCATGCACATGAAGAAATCCATACAGGAGACCTGAGGAGCTTCACATCTGTCATAGGACACACACAACACAAACTGCAGGGTGTGTGTGTGAGTCTTCCAAGCTGTTTTCATTATACACCAGTCATTGTCTGTTCTTAAAGCAGAAATCCAGCTCACCGGAGAGGTTTGGTCTCTCAATCTGAGGTTTCATGAGCTGGTTGGACTCTAGGGCTCCTCACTGGAGGAGGTGGCCCCGTCTGTGGGCTCCGAAGAGGGGGCTGATGCTTTGGGCTCCGTGGAGCTGCTGCTATTTTTGTCAAAGCCGCTCCGCTCTGAGGAGCTCTGTCCGTCCTGACCCTCCGAGTTCTCCAGCATCTCCTGGATGAGAGGAGGCATTGATCCAGGGATCTCCATCTTCAGAGAGATCACTCGCTCTGCACCTGAAGAAAACAGTGACTGTCAGCTACATTAATTCTGTCTAGTGCCTTTTTTAAAAAAAATCTAATTTATTATTATATAAACTTATTTAATATTAGTTTTAAATTTAAATATAGTTTTGGGAGGAGTGCTGGATGAATGAATCACGGCTGGCATCGCATCATCTAATCAATCTCCAATCAAATCCTTCCTCTATTAACAAACCCATTTTCCCCTACTTCCGCATCTCGCTTTTTGTGCATCCCTTCTCCTCCCCTTCTCCTCCTTAGCTCCACAACTTCCTCCAAGGGGGGCAGACACGAAACCACTAAACCCCGCCTAGGGTTCAAGCTGCTACGGTTTGGAGTCTGCCGATTGTCCCGGCTCGCTCCCTGGACAGCTCGCCAAATTTGTTTTATTCATTAATGAGGAAGCGTGAACTCGTGAAATGAGGACAATAGAAGTAATCAGTCAACAAAAGAGCACAATAGAAGTAATCAGTCAACAAAAGAGCAATGCTATGCAAGAACTATGACAAGTCTCATTCAACTTAATGCAGTACACAGTTTTTTATTATTATATAATAAATAAAAAGAAAAATGGGTAGAATATGAAAATAATAAAGTGGGCTAGTGTTGGAGGCCTTTTTTGCTTTTGTTAATTGTACAATATATTAGAAAAGAAACAGCATAGTGCTTTAAGGTTAGAAACAACCAGTGTTAAGAGGATTACTTTGGAAATGTAATAGGTTAATTTATTTAAAATGTAATAAGTAGTGTAAATATTTAATTTACTTTATTAAGTAAACTTTTCTAAAAATTCTAATGTTAATCTTGTTCTATCTGTTAATCATGTTAAACATTTAAAGCAGACAGGGTAACATTAAATCCTTCAATTAATTTAAGATTATAATAATTTAATTTTAAAGGACAGCCACCACAAACTCAGATGCTAGTACCTCTTTTTCATTTGAGTTCATTCTGAGGTTAAATTTCAGATTTAAATTCATAACAAGACATCTTTTTATCGCTATTGTTTTTGAAATCAAATCTTTGCATAACTATAATGGGAAACAATGGCTGGGAAAAAAGTTAATCTTAAATAAAATAAAATAAATAAATAAAAGTATTTACATAAACCTATCTGTAACACTTTACAATAAGGTTCATTAGTTAACAACATTAGTTAACACAACCCAAGAATGAATAGCACTTCTACAGCATTTATTAATCTTAGTTAATGCTAATTTTAACATTTACTAATGCATTATTAAAATCCCGAGTTGTGTTTGTTACCATTAGTTAATGCACTGTGAGCTAACATGAACTGACACTGAATGATTGTATTTTTATTAACTTATGTTAACAAGTATGAATAAATACTATAACAATCTTATTGTTTATTGTTTATGTTAGTTAATACATTAACAAATGTTAACAAATGACACCTAAAGTAAAGTCTTACCAACCTTTAACATAGAAGTTATTGAAATATGTGCCCTAAACCCCTGAAATACTGGTGTCTCATATTTTAGAGCAATCACAGCAATTTATTAAAGAAATCAATTAAATCTGCATAAGTTTGTGCAAAAAATCATCAAAAGTAACTCCCTTTGTTATCATTAACATATCATAAGCAATTACACATTCTTTCTCAGGAACTGTAACTGATTAGGATTAAATGTATTTTGTAATCAAATTATGTAATTGCGTTACATGTAACTAGTTACTCTCCAACACTGGAAACAACTGCTTACAATACCATACCAACATATTTAAGTTTGGGGGTCAGGGATTAAGAATAATCCCCATTTTAATCAGCCATTAACATGTATTTTATAATATTAGGATTCAATGGATGCTGGTCCTCTAATGTACATGCCAGTTATTTTTGTATGCCAGTTATTATTGTAAGTTTAGCAGTCACTAAAGAGCCTGAAGTTACTATGCCTCAGCGTTGACCTAGTGAAGAATCAGCATTCATGCTGACCTTTAGCACTGATACTGCGCAGGTCTGTGATCTTCATCAGGGTCTTGGGGAACATGTGAGGTTTGTTGGGTCTGCGCTTTCGCACATAGATTTTTAGAGCCTCTAGCAGTGGTTCCTGGAGCTGGTCCACTTTTGAAGGCTCTTCCAAATCCTGCCGATCTACAGAAACAGCCAGAGATGCAGCATATGATCAGAGACATTATAAATTAATATCACATCATAAGCAGTGCATTTATCAGAGTGCTGTTGAACAGAATATGAACCCTTTAAATGATGAACAAACTCCCACTACCACAGGAGGGCAGTGTTTTTACTCTCACTGTCACTGACTGTTCACTTTCTGTTAGGGGTTTAACTCTACACACACATGAAAATTTTGACGTTCCTAGGTTTTGATGTCACAAATGCTTTCGGTAGAATAGGGAAAAAATTAAATAGCGTCTTTTTTGTATTAAACCGTGGTTTACTGAAAAAAAATGCGCTTTATTTACAATAAGGTTACAATTAACAAGTCCCAACATTCAAACATGTAATTGCACATAACACAGTTTTTAAATTAACTTCTTAACTATGCAGTTTTTATTTGTTGCTGAAATATATTCATTTTCACAGTGGCTGTCATAATGGTATGACACACACTGGAGAGAGACAGAGGAATTAGTCAGAGTGAGGTTTATTAACAGTGCCAGGGGTGAAGACAAGAGGGTAGGAGTGCGGACGGAGGTCAGGGAGATCAAGGTAGGGTAGGTGAAGAGTACCCCAGCTTACAGCAGGGCAGTAAGAGACGGAGATCCCGGGTGGAGAGCCGCACCCTATCGCCAAGGTGGTACTGGTGCAATTGAGAGCGTCGGGCAATTGAGTCCCACACCCTCTCGCATTCACGAAAACAGTGGTCCATAGCTGGAACCGTCGATGGCTCCCCCGTCCAGGGGAAGAGCGGGAGCTAATTGCCGAGCATGCACTTCTGTGGGAATTCTGTGCGTACTTGGCCCAGGGTAGGTAGCTGTTGCCCGGGACCTGGTGAACTGTGTCCAGAAGGGAAGAGGGTTGGGATGCTGGGACATACAACTTCTGGGACCCACTGCGGAAGGCTCGGAACGAGAGGCCAGGCGAATCTGCTGATCGATAGCCCACTGGATGGGACTCACGATGAAGGCTGGAGGGAGAATGGGCTCGGGGACTGTGGAAAGCTCCAGGGAGTGCAGTTGTGAGAGGGAGTCCGCCCTAATGTTCTGATCCCTTGGCTGATTCTAAGTTGTGAAGAAGAGAGCCCAGCAGGGTTGCTGGAGTTGATGTCGAGGGTAATGCTGGTTGGGGGGCGGATTTCTCAGAGGGGCATGAAGTCAGGGGATGGGAAATGCAAGAAGCCCTGAGGATGAAACTTTCCAGTCCCACATTGTCGTCCAGAATAGCCATGTGGGCACACAGACGGAGATTTAGACCTTGGTAAAACGAGTGTGCGGAACTTGAGTGTATAAGCAGTTTGACTCTGTGGCGCTGGTCTCACTCGTGCCGAGGCAGAGCGGTGGCGGCGTTCGTGGGGATCACAATTAGATCGCGAGGAGTCTGAGATGGATGAGTCACTATCTCGATCCTCTGCATCAGGATCAGGCGCAAACCAGATGAGGAAGGAAGCACGTCCTGCTACTTACCCTCGTCAAGGCAGCGATCTGCGGATGAAGTGTTGGAGGGCGCAGAAGTCTCCTCCTCACCCCTGTACGAGGAGCTCTTGGAGGTGGTTACTCGTGCTGTAGCCAAACTAAAGTTAGAATGGCCAGCCGAGGTTAAAATCGAACTGCAGTGTAGCAGACTGGACGAAAGGTTTCTGCGTGCTCTGCAGCCACCTTCAAGAAGGTGCCTGCCGTTTTTTCCCGATCTGCACACTGAGGTGTCAAGATCATGGAAGAAACCGTATTCGCCCGCCTCTTCATCCCCGCTTCAGACTGCTACAGCAATGTAGTGGGGATGGGTGAGAGCGGTTATAAGTCGATGCCTCGGTTAGAGCAGATGCTTGCGAGCTATCTCCCGCCTTTAAAGGCTCCTTTATGGCGGCAAATCTATGCCATTAATAAGCGAGCGCACCACTCATGCTGGCGCGCGTGGGAAATGGGAGATTGGAAATGGGAGCCTACGACCTCATTTTAAACTCTCGCGTGAGAATTTTAAATGAGTTTGCAGGCTCCCGTTTCCTCGCATGTAGATCTGTTTTCCTCTCGCGGAAATGATTTACCGTGCGCCAGCATCAGTGGATGAAATGTCATCTGCGCGCAATTCAAGCACTCGCGCGTGATTATTCTTGCGCTCGATCTTCTCTCACCTGCTCGCGGGAACACTTTTATTTTTGTTAGTATTGGGGTGGGGCTAGCTGTTTTAGTTGTAATGGTCCAATGCCATGTCTCAAGTCAAGTGAATGAATCATCTATAACAGGCATCCAATACTGACTTTCGGAAAAGGGGAATACTTCTTAACTCTGTCCGATGTTAAAGAAAAGGACAGAGTCTGCCTGATGGATGCCCCGCTTCCGCCTCAGGGCCTGTTCGGTGAATCTGTTAAGGCAGTAGTGGATAGGCACCAGGAGGCGCGCAGACAAGCGGCGGTGTTTTAGCGGTATCTCCCTCGCCATTCTCCAACTCGTGGGACTGCTTGGCGGGAGCAGTCTCACGCGAGTACCAGCTCCTCGTACCGAGGCACTCAAAAACAGAGCGTTGCTGCGAGAGCCCCTCCCCAACATCAGGGGAGCTCAGTGATGAAGCTGAAGTTCAGAATGCTTACTGTGAAGCAGGTCGTGTCACAAATCAGGTCCGAGGTTTGTCACGATAGATCTAAAAGACTTATACTTAAAGAAAATACTTCCACGTGTCAATCCATCCTTCTCATATGTTAGTTCCTGAGGTTTGCTTTTGGCCTTGTACTCTCGCCACCTGCGTTCCTAAATCAGGGCCCAGTGTTGGGAGCTCTAACTTGCAGCCTAGCGCTAGCAACGGATGCGTCCCTCCCTCCCCTGGTTGGGGAGCGGTCACGAGTGGCTGCTTGGCCCGCGGCCTGTGGAGTGGTCACTATCTCATGTGGTACATCAACTGCCTGGAAATGCTGGCCGTGTTTCGAGCACTCAAACGCTTCTTCACAGACGCAAGAGATCACACGTGTTGGTGCGCACTGACAACACCTCTGTTGTCTCTTACATCAACCACCAAGGAGGTCTGCGGTTGTGCCCCTTGTACAAGCTGGCACACCAGATCCTTGTGTGGGCCCAGGACAGATCCCTTTCACTGAGAGCCATCTACATTACTGTGCATCTAAATGTAGGAGCAGACATCCTGTCGAGACAAGGGCCGAGTATGCTTTTCAGACCTGATGGACCTCCTAGATGGCCCTCCACGGGAAATTCCGATCAGGAGGGATCTGAAAAGAAAGTGAGAGGGGGCACAACTCTTAGCCACAGGTCTCTCAACCGAGGTTTTTGAAACCCTTCTCCAATCCAGAGCTCCATCTACGAGAAAGCTTCTATGGCCTAAAATGGAAGTTGTTCACTTCGTGGTGTAGAGAACCAGTTATCCAGTTAACTTCCCAGTCGGTACAGTGCTGGAATTTTTGCAGGCCAGATTCTCTACTGGGGTCACTCACTCCACCGTGAAGGTTTACATGGCGGCTAAATCGGCCTAACACTCCTCTCTCTGTGGACATACAGTTGGTAAAGAACCCCTGGTCATACGCTTCCTCCACGGTGCGCTGAGGTTGAGGCCACCAGTACGTTCCCGGGTGCCCACCTGGGACCTGGCTGTTGTGTCAAAAGCCCTCTGTGGGCCAACATTTGAGCCCATAGAGGAGATTTCAGATCGTCAATGTGGCTCGAGTTCCTGAAAAGGATTGTCTCAAGGTTAGAGAGTATAACCCTAGTTCCATTAAGGAACGAGACGCAACGTCTCGATACCACACTTTCGGCATCCCCTGTTGGCGCTCAGCTTCATGACAGGAGCTAGTTTGCCGGCAGCATTCCATGTGCTTTTATGCTTCCTGGCCAGTGACGTCACCCACCTATGACATCCCAACTCACCATTGGCTGATTCTACACACGATTCAGAGCCGTCATGCTGAGAGTGTTCCCATAGCATCTTGTCGACGTAGCGTCTGGTTCCTTCAAGAAACTAGGGTTAAATTTATAACCTTGAGATTATATTTTTAATGCTAAATATCTTGACCTGTCAGAGATTTAAAATCATGCCGTGTGAAATGTGTTCTGACTAAATAACATCAGTGATTACCTAAAGCCAATGTGAGAGCAAACCTTTTCACTTCTCTAGTGTTTGGCAGTGAGACAAAGTTGTCTGCGATTCTTCCAATTGTAAAGTAATTCAGTGTGAAAACCCCTGTCAACGATCTGTCATGCAGTGTGAACACAGCAGCGACAGAAGGATACCTCAGATAGTCATGCAGTGTGAAAAGATCTGTGAAGAGACTACTTTGAAAATCGTGCATACTGAATTTGGCATTAGAGAAAAATGGTATCTGTGAGGATTCCCTGTCAGGATTTAGACCGTATCATAGTACTCAGGCTGCTCTAATTACAGTTACAAATGACCTCTATCATCTGATCGTGGTTGTATATCATTATTAGTGCTATTGGATCTCAGCCCTGGGTTTGACACTATTGACCACAACATTCTCTTGAATAGACAAAAAAACTCTATTGGCATTAGAGGAAGTGCGTTGGCATGGTTCAAATCATACTTATCTGACTGCTATCAGTTTGTAGCAGTGAATGAGGGCGTATCATATTGATCACAAGTGCAATATGGAGTACCTCAAGGCTCAATACTAGGGGCCATTACTTTTTACACTACATGTTACCCTTGGGAGATATTATCAGGGGAGATATTATCAGGAGACATGGTGTGAGTTTTCACTGCTATGCTAATGATACTCAGTTCTATATTTCTTCTCAGCCAGGTGAAACACACTTTGAAAAACTTATGGAATGCATAGCTGATATAAAAAAATGGATGACAAGTACCTTTTTACTGTTAAATTCTGTTAATTGTGTTAGTTATTGGACCTGAAAACCACACATGAAGTAATCTAGAACACTTGATGGCTGCTCTGTCAATTCTTCTTTATCCGTTAGGAACCTAGGTGTGCTGTTTGATAGCAATCTTTCGTTTAAAAGCCATGTTTCTAGTATCTGTAAAACTGTGTTTTTCCATCTCAAAAACATATCTAAATTGCAACCCATGCTCTCAACCTCAAACGCTGAAATGTTAATTTATGCGTTTATGACCTCAAGGCTAGACTACAGCTGGTTCCAAATTGAGTAGCTAGGGTCTTTACTAGAACGAGGTAGTATGAGCATATTAGACCGGTTCTTACAAGACTGCACTGGCTCCTTATCAAACATTGTATATATTTAAAAATCTTGTTAATTACTTATAAAGCCCTGAATGCCTTAGCTCCTCAGTACTTGAGCAAGCTTTTATTACATTATAGTCCTCCACGTCCGCTGCGTTCTCAAAACTCTGGCCATTTGATAATACCTAGAATATCAAAATCTTCTGCGGGTGGCAGATCTTTTTCCTATTTAGCACCCAAATTCTGGATCAATTTACCTAATATTATTCGAGAGGCAGTCACACTCTGTCAGTTTAAATCTAGATTAAATCTCTTTACTCTGGCTTACACATAACACGCTAATACACATTTATTTTTAAAATCCGTTAAAGGATTGTTGGGCTGCATTAATTAGATCAGCTGGAAACGGGAACACTCCCCTTAGCCAGAGGTGGTCAAAGTACACAAATCAAGTACTTGAGTAAAAGTACAGATCCATAATATAAAATATTACTCCAGTAAAAGTAAAAGTACTCCTTTTTCAATTATACTCGAGTGAAAGTACAAAAGTACTTGTTTTTTTGTGTACTTAAGAAAAAAAGTACAGATAGATTTATTTAGCAATTTTATACAGTCTATACTTAATTTTGAATAACACATATTTTTTTTTACTTTAAAAAGAATCAGTTTCTTAATGATCCGCTCATCTGCGTCTCGCTCAGAGCATGTGATATACAAGTAACAATATGTTTTATGAAATGTAGTGAAGTAAGAAGTATGATCCTTTGCTTAGGAACGTAGTGAAGTAAAAGTAAAGACTCTGTCATCGACAGGTTTCAGGAGGCAAAAAGGCAGGCAGAGGAGTTCCAGCGGTACCTCCCGCGTCGGTCTCTCACTCATGGGGCTGCTCGACAGGAGAAGCCCTCTATGAGTGCCCGCTCCTCACATCGAGAGGCTCAAAAACAGAGCGCGGCCTCAGGTGCCCCCCGAGGCGGGGCAGTGATGGACAGCAACGCTCTTCTTCAGGTTCCTCGAAGCTGAAAGTCGATTTGATAACCGTACTTAAGGCTAGGAGGGACCTACAAAAGAAGTCCTGACAAACTGGGGCTCAGGGCTTCTGAGGGCAGGCCCCTCTGGGCTAGAGAGGCTTCCGCCTCGACATACGGTGCCCCTCTCTACCCAGTGTCCTCGGTGTCGCGCTAAGGTGTCTCCACCAAAGCCCATCATAGCTGGCATGAGTCACACCCCACCCTTGAGGAGGTCTCCAAGATGGTTAATTCACGCTCATCTTGGTGGTGCGCCACCACAAAGGGCTGCCCAGCCACCTCTAACACCAGAGGTCAGCCTCGAGAAGCTGGTTCCCTTAGTAGATTTTTTAGCAGCGCGGAAACTACTGCCAAATGTATCTCAATGGGTCCTGCAGACTGTAGAAAAGGGATATCAAATTCAGTTCGCCCATCCTCCTCCATGCTTTTGCGGCGTTATTCCCACTCTGGTGGGTCCAGAGCAGGCTGTGGTTATGGAACAAGAGGTAGACACTCTCTTGAGTAAGGATGCCATCGAGATGGTTCCTCCTCATCTGAGACAGTCTGGGTTCTACAGCCGATACTTCATAGTTCCCAAAAAGGATGGAGGGCTGAGGCCCATCTTAGATCTAAGGCTACTGAACCGCTCAGTCAGTCAGCTGAAGTTCAGGAAGCTAACTTTAAATCAGGTCCGAGGACTGGTTTGTTGTGATAGATCTAAAAGATGCATACTTTCACATGTCCATCCTTCCATGTCACAAGAGGTTCCTGAGGTTTGCTTTTGGGGGCATACCGGTATCGGGTTCTGCCCTTCGGTCTAGCACTCTCACCCCGCACATTTACAAAGATAGTAGATGTAGCTCTAGCTCCCCTGCAGCTTCAGGGCATTTGCATACTAAACTATATCGACGACTGGCTGATACTAGCTCAGTCGGAAAGCGAGGTGATCAGACATCAAGATGTCGTCCTCACTCACATGAAACCGCTGGGGTTAAGACCCCTGGGGGTCAAGGCTCACTCAACTCAGAGTATGGCGGCCTCCAAGGCCTTCTTTGCAGGTATCCCAATATTGGACATCTGTAATGCTGCGAGCTGGTCCACCCCTTCCACTTTTGTCCGGTTTTACGGCCTAGACATCACCCCAGGTTCTTCGGTTCTCTCGTCCTGATGTCGAGACACAGGTCAGGGATTTGGAACTCATTCCCAAAACGTTATGATGCAGCTCGAGTTCCCAAAAAGGAACGTCTCCAGGTTATGAATATAACCATGTTTCCTTTAGGAAACGAGACGCTGCGTCTCTGTACCATACTTCCGGCTTCCCTGACAGTGCAGTTCTTCATGACATGAGGCTGACACCAGTCTAACCTCTAGTTTATAACTTCCTGGTCTATTTGGTAGATAGATATATTTATCTATCTATTCTGGATATATTTGTGGTACTCTCTGATTCACTGTTCTCAAAGTTAACCCAACTGTGACAGCAAATGTAAATTAACATTTATAAGCTATGACATCTTTCAAAGTAAAAAGCTCAACGCTCAACGTTTCTATTAGCTTTTCCCAATTCCTCAGTAAAAGTTGTTCTCAGCAGGTTTTAGGAGGAACTCCTACCTAAGAACATTTACTGCTATTTATTTAGGAGAACTCTTAATATTAAATATTTTGTGATTTTTTTATAGTATAATGAATAGTGAATAGTTTTAAGTATTTTGGCACAGTCTGTGCCAGTGCACTGTGTAAGTCACTATAAATACTAATAATGGCACTTCAACACACATGTCCAAGTGAAATGCAAAAACCATGGTGACGTATACAATGGGTGATCAAAAAAATTTCCAAAAGTTATTGAGGTCATGTACATATATTGTGCGATAAGTCAATATACTTATTATTGTGACAGTGTGTGCAGGAGCATCACCTCCAGAGATGAGGCAGATGGCAGACAGCAGTCCTGTCTCCGTGTCGTCCATCTCGATGGGCAGAAGCTGGTTGGCGAAGGTGAACACCAGGTCTGTGAGCGGGCCGAAGCCAGCATTGTGCATCTGTGTGCGGTTTAGTGTGAGACCATCAGAGAATGTCATCGTGTCCTGGTCGGGAGTGTAACGTGTGCAGATACGCAGTATCTAGAGAGCAAGCATCAGATCACTTTAACAACAGATTATACTGCTTTTTATAGATCAGCTTTACTTCTCTGTATGACAAATAATTGAGAGAAAACTGGTCCAAGATGAGAGATGTGAGGCATTTTTCATGTGCAATTCTTGAATTTGTTTGTATTATTAAAAAAAAGAGACATTTTTTTACCTCCTGCTGGCAGAGAATACATTTGCGTTTTTAATAAAAAAAAATCTACTCTAGAAAGACTAAGCTGTTGTTATTGATTCTATTGGGATGTCTACTGGAAGTTAAGTTAGGGCCACAAAAGCATGCATGCTTAGTATGTTTGTTTATGTTGTTGTCGTTGAAATCGTCTATAATAATTCCCAACAGATGTCTGATGTCACACACACTATAAGTCTTTGCACAGTCTGACATGTGCTTAATATTGAACTGGAAATTAAGTGCTGGGCATCCAGCCAGAGGAGAACTGGCCCCAACTAAGCCTGTAAGTAATTCACTTCCTGATTTGCTTAAAAAAAAATACTGTGCTGATTAAACAGTGTGCTTATTGCTTGGTTTAAAACAGACACAGAGCAGCGCTTACAAGTAATTCATGACAACCTCACAGTCTCAACAATGTCAAAAGTCTGTAAAAGTCAGAGATTACAACATGAATTCAAACAACTTACTTTTTTTCTTACTGAATGGTACAAGAACATAAAGCTGAAAGTTACAAGAAACATAACTGAGAATTCCATTAAATTACACCGGCTGTGAGACAACAACACCTGAGCAATAGAATTTACTCATGTGTTTGTGTATCTGTATAATAAGAGTATGGTGTGTGTGGTTCTACAGCACAAACTGTGGCTTGCTGACAGTGATTGTTCGCACTGTCAAGAAGATGAAACAGAATAAAACATGACTGCTGCTGACAGCAGGCTGCTCTTTCTCTATATACTACACACACACACACACACAGGTGCGTTTGATCCTCCTCCTTAACACAAACTCTATATAACATAACGGTGAGTTGCTATCACATAAGACACACACTCTGACCTTTGGAGCTGGAAACAGTTGTGTTTGAGGCAGACAGACAACGTATAAGGCTTTGCCGTGTTTAAAGGGGTCATACTGCATACCATTTTTTAATAATTGTTAACCATGTCACAATTACTACATGGTTACTTATCTAGAAAATAAATAATAAAGGACAGGAAATATTTAGTTGGAATTACTTAGAGTATGTTGTGTAATGTACTGTGTGAGATAAAGATGGTGTGAATGAGACAAGTATTATCTCTCTCTCTCTCTCTCTGTCATTGACTCTATCATCTCCTGCTTGCTGAGTGCCGAGCTCTCTTTCTGTCTCATTACTGAAGAAAAGACAACTCGTCAGGAAAATATCTGGAACTGTACACACAGTGCAACCATGGCAGTTAAATGCATGTACAGCATGTTACAGTACAGTATGTGGCGCTATTGAAAACAGAAAGTATACAAAGACATTTTTTTGTCTTCGCGATATTTGAGTAGACTTTGCTTTTCCTTTGAGCATAAGCGGTACACGAGCGGAGCATTCATATGAGCTGTGAGCAACTCAACAGAGCGCACATTCATAGAGCGGAATACTGTGCAGAGGGTCACCACACATTGAGCAGTGCGCTCTTAATACTGTCAGGTGGCACAGCAGATATTTTCGGCCCTTTATTTCTTTCGAATCTCTATAAACCCCCTGGGGTCGTGCCACCAGTTTGGAAACCACTGGTTTAAGCAAACCAGACTAATCCTGCCTTTTGTTTTTATTGTAGTAACTGAAGGAAATCCTGATTGTTTTGCAAAGATATGAGGTGCTAACACTGGTCTATATATAATGACTGGATCGCTCATTGCATTCTAAACTGCCGTCAGGCAGTGAAGCCATTGGAAGTGTTCGATCCACCATCTTACTATTCCCTACCGACAGAGGGCTCCAACGTCTGCGCTACAGGGATTGGTAGTTCCACTTCAAAAAGTGTGACACCAAGTTGGCTAAAGGATGTGGCAAAACTGCACACAGGTTAAATTCAAGAAGTTATTTATGTTTAAATTTGTGTTTTTTGTACAAGGCAAGAGAAGTGTGACCTCACCAAAATTAATATAAAATAATATAAATGAAGAGGTATAAATGCGCAAATCACTTTTAACGAAATTATTACGCGTCCAATAGCGACACCATCAGACAGTTTTAGGTGGAGGCATCGTCTTTTAAAAAGATGTTCAT
>JAUMHQ010000082.1:540669-553275 GCA_032361165.1 Enteromius paludinosus
TTTGATAATGTTCAGTGCTTTGCTACAATCTGTATTGTTAAAAGCGCTATATAAATAAAAGTGACTTGACTTGACTGAGGATATTCAGCACTGCTAGTGATGTGACAGAAGTCCCATGATCTCACGAAGTCTCTGAACATCTGGCTTGTGAACTGGTACCATTATCAGTGATTAGCTTTTGGGGGGTTCCATGCACAGTGAAGTGCCTCTTCAGCTTGTTGATGATGATCTCTGAAGACAAGTTTCTAAGTGAATTCACCTCAAACCACCCAGAGTATGAATCAACCAGCACTAGGTACTGTTCGCTGTTCCAGTCAAATATCTGTGGCAACCACAGACCAAGGCAGTTCTGGGATTATGTGCTGGTGCAGTGGCTCTTTTTGTTGATGGGGCTTCAAAGCATTGCATATGGTACAAGACTGCACAAAGTTCTCAATATCCTTTGTCAAAGTCAACCAAAAAACAGTATAGCGTGCTCTGCGCTTGGTTGCTTCTGCTCCTGTGTGGCCTTTGTGTAGAATCTGCAGATATTCATTGTGTAGGCTGTGAGGAATTAAAACCCTTGTTCCCTTCCTAATGATTCCGTCTTCAGTAGTCAGTTCATCCCTGAAGGGAAATAAAGGTTTTAGTATCAGCGGCACACTCTGTATTTTCTTTGGCCAGCCGTGCTTGATGGTGTTGCACAGGCTTTGCAGTGAGCTGTTTTTTCCAGTGTGGTCCTTGAGCTCTTGCAAACGATTGACTGAGATCAGCTGGACAGTCATCACTTCAAACTCCTCCTCATCTTTGAGCTCAATTGTTGTTGCTTTTCTGGGGGCACGTGATAGTGTGTCTGCCAGATAGAGCTGCTTTCCTTTTTTGTATATGAGAGTAAGATTAGATTTATGCAGCTTCAGTATCATTCACTGAAGCCGTGCTGGAGCATTGTGGAGAGGTTTATTGAGAATTGTGACAAGGGGCTGGTGGTCTGTTTCCACCAGGACCTGTTTTCTGTAGATATAGTCATAAAACTTTTGACAAGTGAATACCACTGCCAATAGCTCCTTCTCGATTTGAGCATACCTCATATCCGTTTCCGTGAGGGTACGTGAGGCATAGCTGATGGGCTGATCGTTTTGTGGGCATGCTGCACCCAGTCCGTACTGGGATGCGTCACATGTGATAGTGACTGGTTTGCATACGTCAAAGTACTTCAGCACTGGTGGAGCATCCCTGTGGAGCAGCTGTCGAAGTGGCGCTGCCAGTTTACTGAAATTTGGGATGAACTTTGGCGGTGGCATTTCAGTAATGACCTGTATCTTGTTTGGGTCAGGTTTCAGTCCGTGTTCTGTGAACTTTCACCAGTTTTCTGCAAAAACAGATCTGGTCTGCAAAATCCTTCGACCATTGTGTCCTCTTCCTATCCTCTTTCGTCTTTTTAATGTTTCTTTTACCTTCTGACACCATGTAGTTTGTTATGGAGACCAAGACTTTGATATGTTCCTTTTCAGGAACTCGAGCTGCGTCGACGAGATGCTTTGGGAAGGCCCTCAGTGTGACGGCTCGGAATCATGTGTTGAACCAGCCAATGAGGAATTGGGACATCATCGGCATGTGATGTCACTGGCCAGGAAGCATAAAAGTACACGGAATGCCGGCCGGCAAACTAGCTTCTTGTCATTCAGCGAAGCGCTCTGTGTAAACTACATGTGTGTTTGTCTCAAAGAGCTGCAGGCATTGTGAGAGCATGCCGCTGTGTGTGCTTCGCTCCCAGAGGGCTCTCTTTGATGAAGAGGGAGCCTTCATAAGCGTTCCCCGTGGCGCTGGTCCCGCTCGTGCCGAGGCAGAGCAGAGGCGGCGTTCGTGGGGATCGCAAGCCGATCTTGATCACAAGGAGTCAGAGATGGACGAGTCCTTATCTCGCTCCTCTGCATCAGGATCGGTAGCTAGCCAGACTGCTACTTCCCCTCGTCAGGGCTGCTCCTCTCTTCATCCGAGGGTGATCCTGGTCTCCTCTTTACCCCAATATGAGGTGCTCTTGGAGGTGATTACTCGATCAATATCAGGTTCTCCCCTTCAGCCTTGCACTTTCACCCCATACGTTTACAAAGTGTGTGGATGCAGCACTGGCTCCACTGAGACTCCAGGGCATCCGCATACTGAATTATATTGACGAATGGTTGATTTTGGGTCAGTCGGAGAGTGAGGTGTGCAGACATCAAGATGTCGTCCTCGCTCACATGAAACTGTTGGGGTTGAGACTGAATGTCAAGAAAAGTGTGCTTTCTCCAGCACAGAGAACCACTTATCTAGGAGTGGTGTCGGATTCGACCATGATGCGGGCTCGTATGACATCCGCTCGTAGTTTCGATCCTCACCACAGTTGCGAGAGTGAGAGAAGGCCGCTCACTCACTGTCAAACAGCTGTGTCCAACGTGATACCTATTGGCCTGCTGTACATGAGACCCCTACAGTGGTGGCTCAGAAACAAAGGTGTATCCCTGAGGGGAAATCCTCTTTGCATGATCAAAGTGTCACGTTGCACCTTATGTGCCTTAGACATGTGGAGGAAACCTGCGTTTCTGGAACAGGGCCCAGTGCTGGGAGCTCCGATTCGCCGCCTAGTGCTAGAGACGGATGCGTCCCTCACTAGTTTGGGAGCGATCATGAGTGATCGCTCAGCCCAAGGTCTGTGGGAAGATCGCAATCTTACCTGGCACATAATCTAAACATAGGAGCAGACATCCTTTCAACACAGGGGCAGAGGCCCGGGGAATGGATGCTCCACACCAAGGTGGTGGAGCAGATCTGGAGAGTATTTTACAGAGCAGAGGTGGACCTCTTCGCGACCAAGGAGAATGCGCAATGTCCCCTTTGGTACTCTCTAGTTCATCCAGCTCCACTGGGGCTGGATGCCATGGTACAGAGGTGGCCGAGGCTTACTTTGTACTCCTTTCCCCCGATTGCTCTGCTCCCAGGAGTTATGGAGAGAGTGCGCCGGGACGCGGTCAGTCTACTACTAGTAGCGCCGTTCTGGCCAAGCAGAGTATGGTTCTTGGACTTGATATCCCTCTTAGACGGCTCTCCATGGGAGATACCGATCAGGACAGATCTCCTCTCACAGGCAGGAGATCTCCTCTCACTCGCCCAGAGTTGTTGCGGCTGAGAGTGTGGCCTCTGAGAGGGCACAACTCTTAGTAGCAGGTCTCTCAACTGAGGTTGTTGAGACCATCCTCCAGTCCAGAGCTCCATCCACGGGGAAGCTGTATGCCTTGAAGTGGAAACTTTTCACTTCTTGGTGTAGAGAACACTATTTACACAAGATCCATTTAACTGCCCAGTTGGTACAGTGCTGGAGTTCTTGCAGGGTAGATTCTCTACTGGGGTCACCCACTCCACCTTAAAGGTTTACGTGGCGGCTATATCGGGCTACCACTCCTCTTTTGGTGAGCAGACACTGGGTAGAGAACCCCTGGTCGTACGCTTCCTCCACGGTGCACTGAGGTTGAGACCTCCGGTACGCTCCCGGGTACCAGCCTGGGACCTCGCTGTAGTGTTAGAGGTCCTCTGTTGGCCACCATTTGAGCCCATAGAGGAGATCTCAGATAATTTACTAATGATAAAGACCACTATTTTGCTAGCATTGTATTCTCTGAGGAGAGTAGGTGACCTTCAGGCCCTCTCAGTGGCCCCTACACATCTCGACTTTGCGCCCGGCATGGCCAAAGCCTTCCTGTACCTGCGAGCGTGTTACAGTCCTAAGGTACCTTAGGTTGGACTTGCGAGCCACTCCAGCTCTTCTGTTCTTCCTTAGCTGTGCACAAACACACACTAGGCAGGAAACTTGAAAGTCTGGGGGCGTGGGCATATCGTTCCCAAAGCGTCTCGTTGACGCAGCTCTAGGTTATGTATATAATTCTAGTTCCTTGAAGGAACGCTGCGCTGCGTCTCGAAACCACACTTTCGGCATCTCCTGCCGGCGCTCCGCTGCATGACAGTAGATAGTTTGCTGGCCAGCATTCCATGTGTTTTTATGCTTCCTGGCCGGTGACGTCACCTGCAGATGACGTCCCAATTCCTCATTGGCTGATTCAACACACAATGCAGAGCCGTCATGCTGAGGGCGTTCCCAAAGCGTCTCGTCGATGCAGTGCCTCGTTCCTTCAAGGAACTTAGGTTATATACATAACCTAGAGACATTTTATAAGAACTTCTTCATTAGCTCCTACATAGAGCTCTCATCAATCAAGACTGCCTATTCCACTGGGGGTAACATTAACACAGGAATGACCATATATGAACATAGCTTCCTTAAACACATCTAGACTACAGCTTGAATAACTGGATTACACATCATTTATCTACAACTATCGTACCATCATGATGGCAAATCAAATTGAGGCAACGTAAGTGAAGGAAATAAATGCAGCCCCATTCTTTTCTCTCACTTTGGATGAGTCAACTGACGTAGTGCATTTATTTCAGTTCAGAGTGAGTGCAAGGTATGCTGTTGGTGACACACTACGTGAGGAAGGTCTTGCTGTTTTGCCTATGAAAGGGACAACAAGAGATAAGGATTTATCTAAGTCTTTCACTGAGTTTACTAAAGAAAACCATCTACCGATGAATAAAGTTATTTCGGTGTGCTGATGGTGCTCCGTGCATGGTGAGGAAAAAAAGAGGATTCGTAGTGCTTCTTTGTGAACAGAAAATAGACCCATCCTAGGTTTTCACTGCATCCTACATCAGGGGGCGCTCAGATATGTGGCGAGCAGCTTGGTGAGGTGATGTCGCTGGTCATTCAGGTGGTCAACTTTATTGTTGCCCGAGCTTTAAATGGTCACCAGTTTATAACAATTAAGTTGGGAATGAAGTTGGGAATAATTATCCTGGTCTGCTTCTGCACAGCAATGTAGAGGGAAGATGCTTTTATGCTTAGAGGGAAGATGCTCAGCGGTTTTGCGGCTTGTCTGAGCGAAATCTGGACTTTTCTTGAAATTAAAAAACATAGAGAACCCTGAGTTAGCTAACACTGAGTGGCTCCTGAAGTCCTACTATCTCGTGAACATGACTGAACATCTGAACCAACTCAATGTGAAAATGCAAGGCGTTGGAAATACAGTCTTCAACAAGCAGTGTTGAAAACAAGTTAAAACTCTTCATCGCTGACATTGAAACAGGTCGTTTACTACACTTAAAAAAAACTGGGAGAAAGATGCACAGCAAGTGCCCCTGCTCAACATCTTGATCTACAGCAGCTAGCAGGCTTTACATCTAATCTAATTCTTTGGAGAATTTCATGAGCGCATTCGTCTATGTGCTATGTGGACAGCGCTGACCTGAGTTACAGAGATTTTGAGCTACAAGCTGCTGACCTGAAGGCCTCAGACATGTGGGTGAATAAGTTCATGTCACTGAATGAAGATTTGGAAAAACTGCACGACAGCAAGCAGTGTGGGCAAGCAAACACAAGTGGGAAGAAATTTAAAAAATTTCAACCTGCTGACCAGCTGATTGTCAAAACCTGGAACGCACTTCACGTCACATACCACACACTGCAGCATGTGAGTATTGCTGTACTGACAATGTTTGGCTCTATGTATGCATGTGAGCAGTCTTTCTCCCATCTAAAGAAAATTAAGACCAACCAACGATCAAGTTTAACAGATGGAAGTCTCAAAGCCTGCATGAAGCTTAACCTCAGTTGTATCAACCAGACTACAAAGCCATCAGCAAAACCATGCAGCATCAGAAATCAGAGACTTATTGTACTTTAACAATATATAAATGCCTCCTGCACACCCCCTGTCTAGCGTAGGGCAGGCAAGAGGCCAGCTATTGTTGTCAAAGCACTACCAGTGCATTCAGTAAGGCTGGAACACTGGGAATGTACCCAAAAGAGGTTTCAAAACACATACTCATATGGACAATATTTCAGTGCATATGGAAGATAGGAGGTGATTAAACCCTCTATTGGTAGCAAAAGGACCTCCAGGGAACATGGGCTCTGCAGCTATACCGTGGGATTTACACATATGGGATCCTATTCTGTCACTACATATGGATCCCCCCCCCATATAGCGAACGTGTTAGGGGTACAGATATCTGAAAGCGAGGCACCACGTACCAACTCTCAGAGCGATGACACATTTCTTGTTGAGTGGGCCTGTAACTGAAGCCAGGGTGATAGCATGGCATTCCTCTTCTGCCTGCCTCTGTGACAGACAAAGAGCAGGTCTGAGGTCCTGAAGGTTTGTGTCCAGTCAATGTAGCATCTTAGAGCTTGGACGGGACAGAGCATGGCTAAGGCTGGGTCTACCTCCTCTGTGGGCAGTGCTTGGAGGTTCACCACCTGATCTCTAAAAGGAGTGATGGGAACCTTGGACACATAGCCGGGCCACAGCCTCAGTGTTACCTGGGATTCTCCTTGCCCAAACTCTGGGCACGATTCATTCAGCGAAAATGCCTGCAGGTCCCCTGCCCTCTTGATGGAGGCCAATGTGAGCAGGAGCAGAGTTTTCATTGATAAGAACTCGACTGCTGGCAGCTTGACTGCTGGCAAATGCTCAAATGGGGCCTGCTGAAGTGCACTCTGCACTAGAGATGAGTCCCAAGAGTGTACAGTGGGGGGCTTTGGGGGATTCCACCTCCTGGCCCCCTGAGAAACCTGATGATCAGGTCATGCGTCTCATGGATGGCTCTCTTGCTGAAGAGATGGTGTCAATTATCTCTTGGGGTAGGTCACCTAGAACCTCTGCGTCACATTAAGGGACCAGACATGGAGCTTCCAGAGGTCTGGACGGGGGCTGTCATGAGGAGCATCAATTCTGGGAACCGGGTCCATATGAGTCTGTGGGTGTTCTCTGAGAACTTCTGGGTCATGACCACCCTGGTCTTTCAGTGCCTTGGCCTAATGGACCTGCAACAACGCCATAGCATGTACAGCAGAATCAGCTTCTCCACAAGCCACATAAGCACTGACGATCAGAGCTGACGAGTGCCTACAGGTCCTGGAGGGGGCAATTGTTTGCCCTGCCAAGTAGTAGCAGTGTTCGGACACAGTTGCATCACAACTGACCGCTCCACCAGAGGGACCCTGTGTACCCCAGTGCTGCAAGATAATGAAGGGTGGTGAATTCCTTACCTTCACTTTTTAGACCAGTCTGGCCACTGCCAGAAGTAGCGCTCGCCTGGCCGCTCTCACCAGGGGGGAACACTAGATCTAGAAAGAGGCACGGGAACTTTGCCGGAAACCCTGCGATGGTCATTTCCCACAATGGGAGCATAACATCCACAAAAGCAACCTCAGCGTGCTTCAAGTCCAGATACAAGAGACAGCAGTTGTGACCATAACCCTGTGCCAGGTAACGACAGAATCCAGAAACGCACGCACAGGGGAGATGACCACTTTGCACACAACAGGGGGCTAGTGAACACCTCTGCTGTGACTTTTAATGCAGACCTTTAGCCAAAACACCAATGACTTGTACATGCACTATATGGACAAATGTAATGGGACAGCCCCTTCCTTAGAACAGAAAAAGGTACTTCCAAAAATCTGGCAACAAAGACGTATCATTAGATTGGATAAAGTGGACACCCTGCTGTTGGTGTCCTTAATGTTAACCCAAGAAAATTAAAGAAAGAAAATCACTCACTGCTCTTGACTGAATTACTTTGTAGTTTCATAACTTTTTTTTAAATATTAAAATATATTATATAAATATTATTAAATAAATATTATTAAAAAATAAATAAAGAAAAGAGTAATGTTAGGTAATAAAAATACTATTGTTTATTGTTAATGTTAGTTCACAGTGTTTTAACTAATGTTGATAAACACAACATTTGATATTTATAATGCAGTAGCAAATGGTGAAATTAATATGAACTAAGATTAGAGACATTAAATGCTGTAGAAGTATTGTTTATGTTAACTGAAGTAGTTAATAATTGCTAACTAATGAAATATAATTCAAAAATACATATATACTTGTCACAATGGAGGAGGTGAGGAAGCGTTCGGATTTATATGCAGGCCTTATTAAAAGCAAACAGCGTAGTCAGACAGGCAAGATCAAGATGCAAGATACCCTTTTCTGATGATTAAATCAACTAAAACAAGACACAGCCTGTTATTAGAAGAAAAGTGTTTGTGTATGTGAACACAAACCATGATTACCCACAATTCACGGCAGCTGCTGAACTCTTGTTCAGAGCTCAGTTAATGGAACAGTCACGTCAATCTGAGCCATCTCACACTAAACTAATGCTATATTTACACATACTGCAGCTGCCAGCTATCTCCACATGGAGATATACACTATATCCACACTCTCTGTCAACAAGATCATCATAAAATTTCATCTGGGGCGGATGTCATTCAGACAACACTCCCCTAAATCAGTGTTTCATGTCAGGGGCTTTGCAGGGCTATCATAAATAGGATCTACATGTACATGTCAATGTGAATTACAAAATAATGTTGAGAAATTAATGATGTTTTTTTAATTTTTTATACAATTGACAAATCAGTAAGATGGGGTGGGGGTAGTGCAATAACACATGATATTTCTCTTTCAAAACAATCCTGCAACATTTAAAATATTTTGATGTTTTGAATATTACATGGTGGAAGACTGTAGAAAATACGAGCACCAATAGTTATAGTAAAACATTTCTTTGTAGTTTTGATCAAAGCATATTCATTGTAAGTGGTCAAGTTAATGCTAAGTCTGACCATTTGTAAATGTTTCTTCTTCTTACATATTCCTGTCTTTGTTTTTGCATTGTGTCAATTCCAGCATCCCTCTGCACTATTTATAATAAATGCATTACTGTATATGAGACCTGAAATATTCTTTTAGTTCTTTGAGTGAGTGAGTGAGTGAGTGAGAGTGAGAGACTCACCGTGGTGTACTTGCCCAGCTGGCAGAGTGAAGGAAATGTCTCTTGGTGGGCTTTCCGTATCTTCTCAATGATGGTCTCTAGTTCTGCTGTCAACTCATAACTCTCGGCCAACTCCTGCTTTGGAATCTCCTTTTTCTTCTTATTCCTGTCATTCCGGACAGCTGAGTGTGCAAAACAAATCAAGGGAGGTCACTCATACTTTCTGGTTTGTTTAAATTTAAGTAATAATATTCATTTAAACAAAAAAAACAGTAATATATATGTATATATATTTATCATGTTATCATGTTTTTGTGTTTTATTGTGTTAGTTAGATTTTACAGTTATTTTTTTATCTAGTCAAACAAATGCAGTTTGAGATTTGCTGGAATGCACAATGGAAAAACATGATTTTTGCAAATTAACTCTTCATATACATATATTTACATACATACAAACACACAATCAGGGGAGTTCACTCATACTTTCTGGTCTGTTTATATTTTGTGTATATATATATATATATATATAAAGGACAAATTAATTAAATTAATTTATGTACAGTAAGGTAAAAGTATCATATTGTCATGAGCTTCACTGGAGTTGCCCTCGGATGCCTCCAGAGGGCACTCCAGACCGGATTATGTTTATTGTTTGTCTGTCTCTCTTTTCACTGTTCAGGACTCTTATTATGAACATTTGTCTCCTCCAAGCCTTCCGTGTTCTCTGTGTTTTCTGTTCTGTTGTTACTGACCCTGCCTGCCTCGGATTTTCACTCGTCTCTGCCCCTCTGGATACTGTTTGCCATTCGCTTGATCCCCTGCTACGTTCTTGGATTATTCTTGGGATACCCTCTGTTATACCTGTTTGCGTGTTATCAGTTTTATCAACTCTTGTTTTTGCAAAGAAAAAGGCGGAACTATTATTCTCGCTGTAGTGTTGCTGTGGCACCATGTGCTGGACGTGCCGTGTCGTTGTGAAAGTGAAACTATGTTTGTTCTTCCAAAAGAAGACATAACTAGAAATCAGTGGTCAAGTTGTATTTATTACACTGTTCCCGAACAGTTCAACCCAAATATTAGACTTTGTTCAGCGCATTTAGGCAGCATGAATCCTAAAACCTGGAGAGTAGCCTATGCTGGCTGGGCATAGAGACTATAAAGTGGAGCAATTCTAATTCTGCAAGTATGACAGTCTGGTGCTTCTTACTAACAGAACCAGCTACTTATTTTTTAAATGCAAGTTTTGAGCAATGAAGGGTAGTGCTTGTTGTTTGTTGCTACTCCAATCATGAATGCAGAATTGCTGTTATGTTTACGAGGCACGATGCAAAGCAACACATAAAAAGACCATATTAAGTAATTATATTCAGTAATTATGTCCCCACTGGATGCAAAAATATGCCTCATATGTGAAGTGTTTTATTGTTTTTATGTCATGGTGCCGGGATGCGGCATCACGGTATAGCAAGGGGTGTAACATTTCTGCCACATGCTTGCGGTATTCGGCCAATAACAGTGCACTGGAAAGCTGGCCAGTCAGAGCACACCTCGCTTTTCTGGAACGATGAGCTTTGTACAAATTGCCCCTTTTCAGGAAGGCAATTGCCTAGAGGACAAGCATGTACAGCATTATTGCATTATTAACCGCATAAACACATTGGTTTACACAAAGTACACAAAATAATGTTCTTTTTACCAAACATCATATGACCCCTTTAAGCTGACAGCTATAGAACCTAAGCTATTATCAAAGTTATCTGAAATTATCATAATAAATCTGTTTTGACACAGTTTAACACTTAGTTCTTATTTACTTATCTATACCTGATCAACTGAGATAATGTGACAAATCTTGAAGGTGTCTGAAAATATTTTGATTTGACTGTATGTATATTGTAACACTCAGACAACAACTCAACAAGCAGGTTTCAGTTCAGGAGGTTAGGTATTTATTAAACATAAATCAAAACTCTCAGTTGAGTATTCATAGGTGAGAACATAAACTTAGGAAGTTCTTCTTGAGATAGGTTATACACACACTGTAAACCCTAATGTTGTTTCTACTTAAATAATCAAGTCCAGTTGACTATTAATTACTTAATTTGCATTTTGGTCCTATTGCTTAAAAACTTGAGTTAATTTAACTTATTTGCTGTCAAAATACATAAACTTAAGATTTCAAGTGTTGTGAGCTCCAAATCATGATTAATCCTTTAAAAAAATAGGTAATTTGCACTAATATAGTTTTGCGCGTACATGCTCACATACACAGTTTTTTATTTAATGTGATTGGCCATGCAAGAAGGAGTCCTGCCTAGCAACAAGAGAACTAATGCACTGATTGGTCCTTTTGCCTTCGCCTGTTCTCTTGCTGACACCACGGTTCAAGACGTTTTCTTCTGTGCTCGGTAAGTAAAATTCTGTGATGTTAAGTTGGATATAAAGTGATTTTAGGTTAAGTATGCTAATTTAAATCTTTGAAGTTCGTTTATATTTATCTATATATATATTTATTAGGGATGTCCCGATCGCGATTGGCCGATCTGTAATGCGTGTTTTGTCAGTAAACATGGTCCTGTAATCAGCGTTAAAAGCAAATCAGGTGTGTGATTTGACATTGAGCCGTATACACTACACACGGCCGTTGTTCACTGACGAGCGGCGCAAATCCACGCTGATAATGAACATGGTTTTGTTCAGCTCGTCAGTGAACAACGGCCGTGTGTAGTATATACGGCTCAATGTCAAATCACGCACCTGATTGCGGGAAGCGGGATATCTTGTTCAGTTCATTTGGATTTTGAGACTTAATTTTCGCATTTTTACAGCTTTTCACAACACACACACACTGCAATCTATAAACGTGTGGACGATTTGGAAAAATCAGCAAATGTGGAAAGGGAATCCGCACGTGCATTTATTGACTTCTTGCTCGAGACAATCCTGTACGGTTCATTTAGATTTTGAGAGTCTTGAGACTTGACGAAACACACGCAAACGTTCACTGAAAGGCAAGACAGGCCGCTACCACTAGGTGGCAGTCAACAACGTCTCCAAGACGCTTTGAGAAAACGTCTCAGGTTATGTATATAACCCTGTTCCTTGAAGGAACGAGACGCTGCGTCGATGAGACGCTTTGGGAACGCCCTCAGCATGACGGCTCTGAATAGTGTGTAGAATCAGCCAATGATGAGTTGGAACGTCTTGGCGGGTGACGTCACTGGCCAGGAAGCATATAAGCTCGCGGAAAACGCCGGCCAGACAGCTCCTGTAATTTCAGTGGAACGCCGGCAGGGGATGCCAAAAGTGTGGTTTCGAGACACAGTGTCTCGTTCCTTCAAGGAACAGGGTTATATACATAACCTGAGAAGTTCCTTTTCAGGAACTCGAGCTGTGTCGACGAGACGCTTTGGGAACGAGATGCCCACGCCTCCAGACTTTTAATTCCCGGCCTAGTGTGTGATTGTGCACAGCTAGTGCGAGAGAACAGAAGAGCTTGTTGTAGCCTCGAAGGTCCAGTCCATAAAATCGGACAAATGTATGGGGGGTTGACCACCCAGCAGCATCACAAATGTCGGCCATGGAGACCCCTGCTAGCCGGGCCTTTGAGGCCACCACTCCACGGGTTGAGTGAGCTCTGACTCCTAGCCTAGGCGGGGGACCAGAGGACTCATATGCTAAGTTGATGGCATCCACAATCCAACGGCTTAAAGTCTGTTTTGTTGCTGGTAGCCCC
>JAUMHQ010000082.1:597552-612000 GCA_032361165.1 Enteromius paludinosus
TCAAAGACCTGTTATTTTGCTTTTAAATAGTCCAGCTACACTCTGCTCATGATTCTAAATTAGTAGCACCTGTTTGAAGTCGTTAGCTGTCATAAAGACACCTGTGCACCCCACAATCCGCCAAATGTATGATGCCGATTTCAGACTGCACGATTTTTAAAGTAGTCATGTCACAGATCTTTTCACACTGCATGACTATCTGGGGTATGGTTCAGTCGCTGCTGAGTTCACACTGCATGACTTTACAATAGGAAGAATTGCCGCCAATTTTGTCTCACTGCCAGACAAACGTGAGAAGTGTCATAAAAACAATGTGAGGTCACGTGTGCAAGACTGGAGTTCTCATGTGAGACTGGGATAATTATTAAAAATTATATCAAGCAAAAGAAGCTAGTCATACAAATTGCATGTTAGCTCATTTGCAACTAAAAGAAAATTATGGAGGAGGATATTTACCTTCTATACCTTCGTAACCCTCCTCCCCTGATGTTGTTTACATTCAAAACACATTCGCACGGCATGATTTTGAATCGCCGACAGGTCAAGATATTTAGCAGATATTCTCTCAGATTGTGTCTTTCATAGTTCACACTGTGTGATTTGCCTGTGATTTCGGCCATTTGTCGGCGATTCTCAAAACCTGTCAGTGAGTCAAAATCTGGGCTAAAATCAAAAGCTGGAAAGGGCTACTGGAAAATTGGCAAGCAGCTTGGTGAAAAAAGAAAAACTTTTGGAGCAATTGCCGGAAAATGGAAAAGGCTAGTGATGACTGTCAATGTCCCTTGGACTGGGGCCCCAAGGAAGATCTCTCCACGTGCTGTATCAATGATGCTATGAATGGTGAAGAATCAGCCCAGAACTACATGGGAGAAGCTGGTCAATGTCTTGGACCATCGTTTCCAAGGCTACTATCAGTAATACACTAAGACGTCATTGCATTGCACGGAAAGTTTTTCTGCTTAAGTCAGCCCATGTCCATGCCCATCTGATGTTTGCCAGGGACCATCTGGATGATCCAGAGGAGTTATGGGAGAAAGTCCTGTGGTCAGATGAGACCAAAGTAGAACTTTTTGGTCTTAACTCCATTTGCCATGTTTGAAGCAAGAAGAATGATGAGTATCATCCCAATAATACCATGTTTTTCTGCACAGGGGACAGGACGACTGCACTGTATTAAGGTGAGGATAAACGGGGCCATGTATTGTGACATATTGGGAAAAAACCTCCTTCCCTCAGTCAGAGCATTAAAGATGGGTTGTGGCTGGGTCTTCCAACATGACAATGACCCAAGCACACAGCCAGGAAAACCAAGGAGTGGCTCCGTAAGAAGCATATTGAGGTTCTGAAGTGGCCTAGCCAGTCTCCAGACCTAAATCCAATTAAAAATCTTTGGAGATAGCTGAAACTCTGTGTTGCTCAGTGACAGCCCCGAAACCTGACAGATCTAGAGAAGACCTGTATGGAGGATAAGTACAATACATTTTTGACTCAAGTAAGCAAATTCTTATTTGACACAGTTATTCTCATATAAATTGTTAAAAAAATATACATAAAATGTGATTTCCGGATTTTTCTTTTTAGATTCGGTCTCTCACAGTGGAAATGCACCTATGCTAAAAATTGTAGACCCCTCCATGATTTCTAAATAAGAGAACTTGCAAAATCACAGGGTGATCAAATACTTCTTGACCTCACTGTATATATATATATATATATTTTGTCACGCTCAGTAACCAACAGGCGAGAAGGGTAAAGTATAACAGGTACACATCACAACAGGATCAATGCAGGTTCAGCCAGTAGAGAGAGTTCAGGCAGGTAAGTATACAGTATTAACAGGCAGAACAGGTAAGTATCTCAGCGAGAGGGGTATACTCAGTCCTTTCCAGGTAATACATTTGTTGGTCCAGGCAGTTCATGTTCCAGAAAGACAGGCAGACAGGTGAGAGAGGTTCAAATGAAGTTTCCAACCTTGAGCTCAGCCATCGAATGAATGGCTGAGCGATCTTTTGAGGAGAGCAGGTGATTGAGCGCAGGTGTTAGTAGTCCGGTGATTGTGAGTGGGTGACTGGTGCTGCTTCAGGTGTGGGTGATTGAGTGAGTTCGGTGGTGACTGATCCAGGAACAGGTGAGTGTGACGGTGTGACATACATATATATATACTGCATCCTGTGTATACACACAGACACACACATCACACTAACCCCCTGTATGGGCGATCATAACAGCTAGGCCCTCCCATCATCTATATTTTACATGCAGCTTCATCCCATTTCAAAGTTGTTTTTAGAGCTTTTTTATTCTCACCGTACCAGGCGTCACATCACAGACGCACAAAATTAGCTTGCCATGCACACTGTGCCAATGGCCTTTCAAGTCTGCATGTGAAGCGCTATTGAGAGGGAATAACAGAGAGCGAGCGAGCAGTGGTCGTAATTAGCACATATCACACTAGCGTAATAGAGGGAGGTGTATAAATATCTTGCTCTAATCTTTCCAAATACCTCTTATGATGTTTTTACACACTGAGGCTACAGAGTTCAAACAGCTACCAGCTTTGATGACAGACTAGTGTTCTGGGAATACTGTCGTTTGGAGCTCAGCAAAAATTTGGTGTTTTGGACTGCTTAAATTATATTGGAGAGGTTTTCAGAATCTAGTTGACTTGAACACAAAGAAGAATTTGGACTAGGTTATGGTTATGACAAAATACCTTATGAAAGCAGTGTCAAAACTCTTTTTTGTTATTCCTTTTTTGTCCCTTTTTTGTCATTTGCTATATGTTATTAATTCCTTTATTTTGTCATTTACTGTGTTATTGCTCAATACAGTAAAAACTGCCTCACATGTGGTGTTTATATGATATTTGGTGTTTAAAATATTATTTTTTTGAATGAATAATGAAATAATGCAGAAAAAAATATGAAAAAATATTTGCCCAGTATTCTCAGAGGGTGAAAAAAACAACACATTGTTTATTAAATGGAAAAAAAAGTGGACAGATATACTGTTCTTGCTTCTTGTGAAGCAAGATTCAGTTACAGATACGCTAAATATACTGTAACATTGAATCACAGTTACATGTTTTACGTAAATCATAATAATAATTATGTAACAATAATATCCATGTAATACTGAATCTGCAAATCCCTTGATAAATAATGCAAAATATTAACAATATTAATGTATATATAAGATATCACTACTGAGCACTTATAGAGACCAACTAATAACCCTGGTTTACAGGACACTGGCTGTCTTCTACTTCCAGAACACCAAGAAAATAAAAACTATATGTTTTTTTCTATTTGAATTACTGTACTTACAGTGATACACCAATAAAATAAGAATTGAGAAACCATTTAGATAGAGAACACTATTATATTCTCTTTCTATGATCGCAAAATATGTGCTGAGGGGGCAGCTGTTTTTAGCAAACTCACATTTTTTATTTCCGCAATTAATATCCTACAGGAAAGGTTTCCATTATTTAAAATTAATTGAAATAAATAATATGAGATATTACCATGAAAAATATAAAATTAAAAAAGGGATCTTTGTACCAATTAATTCTCGTTCTCAATTAATTGCACCACAGATGAACACAAGCTGTTTTATCAAAGCAATTTACCAATACACACTAATGATGATCATTTTCTAATTCACTGAGATACAAATAAACACTTTTGTATTGTGCGATGACCAAAGAATCTGTTGGACTATAGAAAATAATTGAATTACTCGTTGCTGTTGAACTAAGTACATAAGACATACTGATGTGTGAAAATGCTGCCAGTTTAAATCGCATGATACCGATTTATTTAACTGCAGCTGCATTTTAACCTCAGTCAAGATCAAGCAAGTCTGGGGAAAGTTCAGGACAGAGCTCAAGAAGACTATATAAAGCGATTTATCCAGTAAATCAAATGTTATTCAGTCACACTGAGTGAATAGATTCTGGTAATCGTCCCAGTACAGTGCGAACACGGGCATCTCAGAGAGCTTGAGTGGCTTGTTGACACCGTCAGACGGCGGCCGTCCGATAAGGGCCACTTTGCTTTGATTTGTGTCCACTGAGCAAATATAGCCAAGGAAATGACAGTGAGTGTGCACTCAGTGCTATCTTCATGAGGGTCATTAGGACGTAAATAATGCTTTTGATGGTAAAGGACCAAACCGACATTTTAGATGTGTTTTCACGATAATTCAGCGCTCAAGCAAGCTCAGATTAAAAGAAAAAAGTTGGTTGTGTTTAAAAAGTCAGTCCAGAGGACTTTTCTGTGTATATCTGTGTGCAGGTTGGTTCCGGTGGTTGTCAAAGTCATGAATGTTTACAGAGCACATTCCTAAAGCTGCTGCACCGACCATAAATCACTGAAGGGAAACAGGTCCCACACTGTGCAGATATTTAGTGTTCGCCTGCATATTAAATCTCTGGATTGTGTTTTTGGACATCATAGACATCTTCCTGGTATATATATATTGCTACATTACATACCATAAAGCAACCTGGACTTTGTTACAGAACCTTGGAGAAAGTGAAAAGCTTTATGACATGTGAATGTTGCATTTTAAAAACTTTTAAATTTTGCTGTTTTCAGTAATATTGAAATTTATCATTGTATCATAATTTATATAATTGAAACATAATTTGTCAGGTGTGTGTTTTGTGTAGAGCAAAACATTACATTGATGATATAGCTAGGATGGCAATATAATATATTGATCCTTTATAAGTTACTGAATGATTACCATACTTTAAAACAGAATTACCACGGTAAGTGATCAACAACACAAAATATTAATGTGGTATTGTATTAGATACCATGGTACTCTAGCATAATATCACTGAACTACATTGGTAAACAAGATTACTATAGTATTTTTTGGCACTGTTATTTAATAGGAATCCTATTAAATTGAATAATTGCACATGCGAAATAAAAACTGATTTATCAATAATAGCGTTACTCACATGCATCACTGTAATAAGGGAATAAAAGTATAGACCTACAGTGTTTGGTGCGTCGGTGTTGCCAGCTGAAGCACGCTTTGATCGCTTTCTCTTGTAACATACATGACGAGGAACTGGACGAGTAAAACTCCAGCATGTGTCCCGATAACACATCCATGCAGTCAAACATCATGCACTTTATTTCGCTGAAGAATAAGATAATACAATTTCAGTCGGGTCGTCCTTCATTTGGTCACAGAAACTCCATCAACTCTGGGCAGGCGCGGATCTTTCACCGTTTCCACACAGTCTTCAGACACCATGCGATCCATCCCGATCCTCACTGGCGATTTTCAGAGTAAAAACCATCACTAAAAAGACATAAACACGGTTCCGCTCGGTTTTGTGTCCCGTTCCGATTAGCGACAGCGCTTCTCTATAATAAGGGATTATTTTGTAAATATATCGCGTTTAAACTCGCAATGACGGATTTCGTCTCCTGCCTGCGTGCAGCTCATTTCCTACTAGTTCATTCCTACACAATGAAAGATTGAGTTGCCTAATATATGCGAGTGAACTTTCTGTGAACCCTTCCGAGGCTGCTAACCTTCAAATGACCCACACCAGTGTGACATCACCAGCATTCACACACACACACACACACACACACAGCTTCGCAAAGCAGGAGAGGCTGAGAGCAGAAACAGCTTTTTCCTCGAAATAATATTCCTTATGCATTAATATTTTCCTGAGTTACAACTTCACTGCAGTTGGGCTAAGAAAGCAGTATATAAAATGAGTTTAAAAAGTAGTAGCTTTTATTTAAATTGATATATTATTTAAAAATGGGCTACATACACACACACACACACAAAAAAGCAAGCCAAGTCAGGTATACCGTATAGCGCTCATTATATATAGCGTTTGTTACAATGCAAATTATGTCAAAGCAGCAAGCCTACTTAGTATGGAAATACAGTGTTTAAAGATTAAGAGCTGTCTAAATGTGATGCATCCAGACATTTAATTGCATGTTAAAATTGTATTAGTTTATTATGTGAAATTGTATTAGTATTAAATGTATATTTTCCATTTAATACTTACAATAAAGTATTTATTTGTTGCGATTCTAATCTGTTTTTATTCAGTTCCTATTCTATTCTACCTATAGCACACCTGTAAGTACAATTTCTTTTTTATTATTTATTTATTTGCATTAATATTTGGTGGGTGTTTTTTTTCTTATTTTTTTATTATCTGTGTGTGTTGTCTCTGTGTACTAGACTATTGTGACACTAAAACAAAAGCCTTGTATGTGCAAACATACTTGGCAAGTGGCAAGAGGTGATTAATTAGATAATGCGGGCCAGCTGTGGCTAATTCGTTCAGCGTTCCTCCTGAAACTACGTTATTGTCAAAACGTTCACTAAGAGTACACTTAAGTGGCCTTAAGAGAAAACTTAAGAGAACAGAACAAAAGAAAGACAAAGATTAAAGAGAGGAGTAAAGCAAATAACTGTACAATGGAATAAAAATCTGTCTGGTATAGAGTAAAACAGAGAAAGAGAGGAGTATAAAGAAGAGTAGAACAGATGTAAAGAAGGAGAGAAAAAGTACACTAGCCCACAAAGGCAAATT
This sequence comes from Enteromius paludinosus, assembly GCA_032361165.1. NCBI lineage: Eukaryota > Metazoa > Chordata > Actinopteri > Cypriniformes > Cyprinidae > Enteromius > Enteromius paludinosus. The sequence continues at coordinate 604,145 of JAUMHQ010000082.1, forward strand.
ACAGTAGAACAGTGTGTCAACCATTTTTATACATCAACATTTCATTGATTTGATATTTGTTTTAATATTTACTCAGACCCCATAGTTGAGCTGAACGTTTGTCACAGGAAAGATCAATCTCAAGAAATCCCGATTATGATCACTAAATGTAAAAATTTGCCTTAAATGTGTTGATGCACAACAAATTTTTAGAAGCACACACTTCATTTTTCTTTTGTTTTATTATTATTATTTGGCACTAGGTTTTAAATAAAACATGTCATATTTTATATAGAGTCACTTTTAGCTTGCTCACTGAGGTTAGTATGGCTCTGTTTTCTGTATAGCTGCTTTCATATTTTGAATAAAATTAGAGCAAGTTGCAAGGAAATTGCTACACATTTCTATAAAATTCTATTATGCTGCTTCTTGCGCTTCCAGGACACTTTCCTAGTGTCCAGTGATTGGCACTAAAAACACATTCAGTTTTATCCAAAACAGATAAATGTGCTTTTCCTACAATCCCTATAGAATATAAATCCTGTTAGAGCGACATTAAGCTGTGAAGCCAAGTAGACTGTAAAAACTACAACTGTGCAGTTTTTATCTTAACAGTTTCTACCAGTTCTGACATTTAAAAAAATTTAAATGTCATTATGTCTGTACCAACAAAAGCATTTAATGCTTTTGTTGGTACAGACATAATGAATTCATATGGTGCATTATGGCTTGAATAAAACCACTTTATGTAATGTTTTATTTGCAGTTCAGTTCACTTTGTTCTTTTTGCGCAGAGCAAAAAAATAAAATGTCCTTGTAACACTTGTTGCACAGTTAAATTAAGTATGTATTACTACATGCAAGTGACCCTAATGCTAACTCTAACATATGTGAAGTTAATTAATATCACTCAGTAATTAAATGTATAATTAAACTTTAACAAGGACACCTTAAAATAAAGGGTAATCATTTATTTTAAGATGTCCAAAATAAATAGTAATAACCTAATAAGTACTTATTAGGAGCCATTGCACTTACATAAAACAAAATGTACTTTTACCTTAGTTATGGAACAGCTTGTACTTACAGAATATTGCTACTTAAAATAAAGTGTATCCATATTGTAATTAAGTGTACTTACTGTAAGTATCTGTGTAAAAGACTCTATGTGTTGCATATAATTAACAGTAGCTGCCTATTTACACAAACAGTAAGTACAAAACTTAATTACATGGTAAGTACTCTGTTTTATGAAAACTTAAAATAAAGTGTTACCAAATTAAGTGTAACCACAATGGTAACACTTTATTTCAATGGTCCACTTTAGATATTCTACTAACAGTAAGTAACTTTGCAACTACATGTCAACTAACAGTAATTAGAGTATTAGTAGACTGTCGGCTTAATATCTCCTAACACTTTATTTTGGGTCCACAACACACTACATACTGACTATCAGAAAATTTGCAAGTGTGTGTCAACTTATTTAACTAACCCTAAATCTACCCCTAACAGTCTAATCTTAGAATTAGTAGACATGTTGTTGTGAATCAATGAGAATTAGTTGACATGTAGTTGACTTGTAGTTGCAAAGTTACTTATAGTTAGTAGAATGTCTAAATGGACTATCGAAATAAAGTGTAACCCAATTGGATTCACGTAATGTCATAATCCACGTGACCCTACCATTGATTTTCTTTGATGATGTTGTAGGGCATTTCGATTGAGCCATTACTCTCAGCTAAGTCCTGTTCAACAGATATCCCTTGCTTAAGGAGTAGGGAGCAGTGAACACTGGGTATAGGGACCCTGACAATTGGAATGTACCTTCTAAATCACTGACTGTACAGTAGTTGCTATGGAAAACAATCAAACAAGGTGGTGCATTGGTTAAGACATCCAGATGGAGGAGAGGTGGGAAAACAGCATGGAAGGGATGACCAAATGTCACTTAAGACTACTTGTCGTTACCCCACTAATGCTCATATGACAAAAAATAAATGTATTGCCTATATATTTTTATTTCTGTATATATGTCTGATATATCACAGATTATCTATACGGCATGGCTTATTTTAGCTAATGTAAAACAAGCAAGGCAGACTGATTTCTGCCACATGGTTCTCCTTTATGGTGTGTGCTGCATTTACTGATCCTGAATAAATGTGTGGTGCTGTAGAGCTCAGGAGAGCAGATGCACCTGTCTTAAAAGAGCACACTTCATGTGCACTTGTGGCCCTGTGGATGTACAATGGCTGCTGTACAGAACTGCTTGAAAGTTTGTGAACCCCTTGTAGAATCTGTGAAAATGTAGAGTAAAACAGTAAATTTAACCAAATAAGAGAGATCATACAAAATGGATGTTGTTTTTATTTAATACTGTTCTAAGTTAGATATTGTCCATAAAAGATGTTTACATTTAGTCTACAAGAGAATAGATGTAACTATTTAAAAAAAAACATTCAAAAGTTTGTGTGTGTTCTTACTGTGTGTGGTTACCAGGATGATGTGTGACTGTTTTTTTTTATTCATGAGTCCCTTGTTTGTTCTGAACAGCTAAACTAGTCACTATTCAAACACTCACTGACACTCCAGAAGGAAACACAATGCATTAAGATCAGAGGGGTGAAAGCATTTTGAATTTGAAGATCACATTTACAAGCATTTAAAGATTATGAAAAATTTAGGATTTAGGATTTACTGTATAAGGTGCATATAATCTAATCTCTACCATGCTACATGTGAAAAGCCAAATTATTGCTTCTGTTAGTGTAGTTTCTGAAGGTGTGTTTGTAGTCATAGATCCTCTTAAGCTTTATAAATGATAGAGTGAGTCAGTACACTGCACATAAACCAATACCCCACATGCACCTGTCCGTGGGTCCCCGCCCCCCCGTCCCACTGAAAGTAACACTAACCCACCACACAGGTAATCAATCTGCCTGGACATGCACCTGTAATTAGAAGGTGATAATGAATGTGTCCATCATGATAAGGCATTTTTTGGCATTGTTGCCCAGCACCAGCGTGTTTTCTCTGCCAAGAGTTTCTGGAGTGGAACAGATGTGTTGGTAGATTGTGTTTCTATATTCCACAGCCTGTTTGAATATTTGGAATTAGTTGGAATTTGGATACACTCTAATGAAATTAGAGAACTGAGGAGAAGATTTAAAATTTCAATTTAAGAATCAATTTAAATTTCAACTGTCCCTCGCACAAAGTCAGGTGTGTATATCACAATGTGTTTAGAGATGATGTTTGTTGTTTGCACATATTGATGGGGAATGAATAAATGAGGTATGTATAGAAAATGTATAGAGGAATGTTTACGCTAAGAACATAATTATCTCCATCCACATAATCTGTTTCAAAGTACAAGTCAAGTCTCAAGTCTGTTGTTCATGTAAAGTAGGAGACAGAGATGTGCGGATCCCTTTGCATATCTTTAATCATAGTCGGCAGGCAACGAGAGCAATGCAGGAGAGGCTAAATCGAAGGTCGCGGCAGGCAAAGAGTAAGCGGTAAAACAGTCCAAAAGTCAAACACAGGAAATATAAACGGGAAAACGCTCGGAGATGATGACAAATGCAAATCAAAACTTCGCAATGTGCTGGCCGGTGAGATTCGCTTTTATAGTGACCTAAATGAGTGAGTGATTGTGCATGATGTAAAAAAAAAGGTAAGGAAGTGGTGCATTATGGGATATTGAGTCCGGTAAGCAACAGAGAGTGGCACGTTTTTTTTTTTTGTGGAACAGACACAATTATTTCTCTATTTTCGTAAGTCCAGCACCAATGGATGCATCCAATGGAATCCTAGTTTTACATTCGTGCTGGAGTTACGAAAATAATGAAATATTCGTGTCCCTGAGACGAATAAATAGATTAATCATTTCGTGATATAGTCACGAACTGCCATGTGACTGGGTTGTACAACAGCTGTGAGAAAGTGGTGCATTATTGGCGCTTTTCCACTGCATAGAATGGTACGGTACGGTTCAGTACAGATCACTTTTGGGGGGTTTTCCACTGGTAACAGTACCTGGTACTTGGTCCTTTTTTTTGTACCACCTCAGCCGAGGTTCCAAGCGAGCCGTAACATTACCAAAACGTGACGTGTAAACTCTGCTGGTCACTGATTGGCCGGAGAAAATTGTCATTACTGCGTCACTGAACTTGCGACACGAGACACAACAGACCCGCTAGATTTAAATCAGCGCAGCCAGTGAAGGATCGGACGCAACTGTTTTGTTTAAAGAAACGCACCTTTTTGTATCAACCAAAAATGGCTGTCGTGGTCTATTGAGGAAGTACAGACGTTCCTCTCGCGAATCCAGCGAGAGCTTGATGGGGTGTGGCAGAATGAAAAATACTCCATTATTGTGTGTTTGTTTGTGCCGCATTTACAATGATGTCACGACAGTAGAGGCGGTGCAACTAGCGACACGTGAATAATCCCACCCACTCTAAAGCCAACACAGTCTCACTCCAACTCATCACATTTCGACGCTTGGTCACGTCCTTTTTGGGTCGTTTTTCGATGCTCAAGGTACCCCTTTTTAGGCACATTTCAAAATGAGGGGTCCTCCGTTGTTTTCAGTTGTTTGGCTTAATGTAATGGTTTGCGTGCATATATACATTTATTATATAATTTGTTTAGTTTTGTTGGAGCAACGAACCCCTTTCCTACCTCAAACCTACCCACCTCTATACACACACACAGGCAAATACAGTCACTGTACAGGTATTTATTGCACAAGCTGTTCATAACCAAGCAGAATAAATATATTACAAACACGTCGTGTCACATTCCAAGTTTTCTGAAGCCATACAAAGTCTTTTTGTGAAGAAGAGAGTAAAATCACTAAAAATGATCCCGCTCCGTTCACGCGCTGTCATCTCATTCAGGAAGCATACTCGCGTCTGGTAGCATGACGCAATCGTTCACGAGATGCACAAGAGCCAATAGTATTTCACAACAGCAAGACGCAATCGATTACGAGACGCGCGAGAGCCAATGACAGCCAACGATGACGTAAGCACGTAAGGAAGCGCATTTTTTGAAATCGCTCACATTCAGGAAGTAAACGGAAGACGGAGACAGCGATTTCGTCTATTCCTCTCACAAATCAATCGTTTTGCCTCAAAAGACTTGGAATATTAATGTCTTTCAAATAAATGATGACGGTGGTTGCATCTGCCTGCTATATTTTGCCTTTTATTGACAGATGGTAGGTTAAGGAGCAGGCTTTGGGTTATGTGCTCATAAATGTGTAAATAACATTGTTTTAAATAAAACTGTTTTGACTCTTTACATTGAAAAATCACATCCCTACATATATGCAATAATGATAATGTTTTTACCCAATATATATTTTAATTATGACGATTAAAAAAAAATTATATATATATATTGCTCCTGTATATTGACACTAAGGCTTTCCTATTTAAAACAACGGAGGACCCCTCACATACAAATGTGCCTGAAAAGGGGTACCTTGAGCCTCGAAAAATGGACGTGACTAAGCAAGAATGGAGAATGGAGCTTGATGGCACTTCTGGCTGGGATCTTGACAGTTCAGAATTCCAAGTTGAGTCACGAGTCATTTTTTGACAACTTAGGTGTTACTCAAGTCCAAGTCTCAGACCTGAGTTTCCAGCTCTGATTTACACCTATTTTGTTATTATTATTTTAAGATCAATATAGTATGTTGGGAGATTATTAGATTTAAATGATAACTACTATTCTATTATTATTTTTTACATAAATAAATAAAAAAAAAGATAAGCTTTTCAAAAATCATCTAATCGTGATAAATTAGATTCAAAGAACATATTGATGGATGCATAATTTTCTACACTATATTTATGGGAGCTAATTACTATGAGGCGCCGTGTGGGATTTAAATCAAACTCCGCTTATCAATACATACATAAAACACGCGCATTTATACACCTATAAATTACTCGCATATGCATGTATACTATTGGATGTTCAAATATACATATATGAAATACACGTGCACACTAATATGAAATTCACACCAATACATCTTATTTTTTATTTAATGCAAAAACACTCGTAAATAACTTGCGTATACACATAAACTCGGCGGGTGCATACACCCAAACATACTCGCCTATACATTTAAACTCGATCCATGCATATACACCTACAACAACACACGCACATACATATAAACTCGCTGCATGCTGACACACCTATTCTTACCTGCATATACATATACGCTTGAGTCATGCATATACACCTATAAACACTCACACGTACATTCAAACTTGATGCACACATATAAAACACTCGCACAAACATACTCAATAAATTTTCAAATCTAGAGATATACATATGCAAGTGATTTCATATGTGGATGTGCATGGACTTTTCAGTGCAAACGGCAGGCATTTCTGTGTAAAAGAAAGTCATTTCAGTATAAAAGGAAGTTGTTTCAGCGTAACCGGAAGTAACCTGCCGCGCGTGCAATGATGGATAGGGATTGTGCTACAAATTAAGCAATTAGCATAAAGATCTGCTGCTTTTACATAACGTAAATAAAATGGCTATTTTTATTTTGTGGCACATCTATAAAAATGCGCTGATTTAATTTACACTGTAAATACCATATAAGGCAGACATGTCCAGAGACCAGCTGCGAGCCAAAAACAGCAGAGGATGAATTTCAAACACTCGGCCGCAGCTTGTCTATTCAAATGTTTTCATATGTGCTGTCATTTCTTTACCACACGAGAATTCCTAAACGCAGCAAAAGTGAAAGAGCGCTCGCGTGAAGCACGCTGCACGGACCGTGGTTCTGTCTAAAGACAGCGCCTGCGCGAGCTCAGATCCAACGCGCGTACTCGTCTCTATAACAGGCGAGCACAGAACAGCGCTGTGAGAGCAATTCTCTGCCATATATGCTATTTACAGTGTAAATTAAATCAACCCATTTTTATAGATGTCCCACTAAATAAAAATAGCCATTTTATTTACGTCATTTTAAAGTAGCAGATCTTGGCTAATTGTAGTTTTCTCAAAATATATGGGTTTTTTTCTCGTAATTTAACGACTTTAATCTCGAGGTGAATTAATTTTTTCATTATTGCTTGGCCCTAAGGTCCGTGTACGTTGTGATTATTTGTTTTTCAAATTGAAATGAAATATTCAGAAATGAGAAACGGTAATTTTTTTTGCTTGTTCAGCGTGTTCAACTGATATATAAGTATATATCAATATGTCAGCTTTCTTCTGTGCAGCCTGAACGCGTTTCACTGAAATATTTATTTCACAAATATTAATACGCACCCAGGCTCAAAGTCCCATTGACAGAAATCGTGATTGCGTTTCGTGTCCGTACAAATGCATGTGAATAAATGGAAACATTCCTAAAAACAATCAGATAATGACATTGATGCGGCTAAATATGAGTAATGATTGCGCCCATGCCTGCTTTGTCCCGAGAGTGACAGATATGCTGCCTTTAAGCACTCTTTAATAACAGAAATGTGCCGGTATACACTTTTATATTTTAATCTATTGCGTTCCAACTATTATCTAGTATATTATCTAAAGTATTATCTGGGTAATTTGTGATACTTTAAAAGTCACTATTAAAAATGGCACTATAAAAATGGACCAGCACCACGTGAGCATTGCTCTTGTTGTAATCCCGAATGTCTTACCTCTGTACCTACCTACTTACAGATCATTCTGGAAGGACAGGCGATTGGTACATCGCCAGCAACACGTGAGACATCCCTCTCGCTACTTTCCCCATTATGCTTACGATGTTTACTCACCTGTCTCCATAGAACCACAGGAATCTCAAGGAGAATATGCAGTGGCAGAATATAGTTTAAGTGATC
>JAUMHQ010000082.1:624335-636509 GCA_032361165.1 Enteromius paludinosus
TCATTATACATTACCATCACTCTGTTCTTCTATTTGATAATGTTTAGTGCTTTGCTACAATCTGTATTGTTAAAAGCCCTATATAAATAAAAGTGACTTGACTTGACTTGACATGTATAAATACCCAGGATATCCTTTTGTTAGTCGCTCGTCAATGTTTGGATGTACCGTGCTTTTTCCCCATTGTCGTGCCACCCGTGTTTTCCTGTGTTCCCTCCGTGTTTCTCTGCCTTCCTGGATCTAGACCCAAGCCTGCCCTCAGACTCTCGCTATAGCCTCGCCCCCTGGACTCTGTTCGTTTCATCGCCTGACTCACGCAACAAACTTAGGATTATTCTCTTGCCATTGTCTCTGATATCCCCGCTTGCCGTTGATAACTCTGCCTTTACTCTGTGCGTGTGTCTCCAATAAACGTTTGCTTATGGATCCGCACATTTCCTGTTGTCTCAATCGTGACAAAATCTAACAAGAATTAATATCATGGCAAAAAAGGGAGTTTGCTTTTGAGATGTTTTTTTGGATATTTTGAATGCAGTGATTCAGTTTTTCATTTTTACATACTTGTAATTAGGCAGTATTGCAATACAATTCAACTGTGTAAAATGTAAAGCCACTATGAAATCAGACAGATTCAGACAGATTTTTGTATTAATGTTTATGCATTTGGTAGATGTTTTCATCCAAAGCAGTTTACAATGCAAGGCAAGCATTTTGTTAGTCCCTGTTTTCCCTGGGAATTGAACCCATTACCTTGGCATTGCAAGCATCATGCTCTACATATTGAGTGTTTTGCAGCATTTACTATTTAAATTATTTATCCTTGCACATAATTTGTTTAATTATTTATTTGTTTTTATTTTGTGTGCCCTCATAATTGTAAACAAACAAACATCTAACATTTTCACTAGCTCTCTGGAAGTGTGTCATTCGTTAGCTGGGCCAAAGCTTTTCTCAGTTTACACTGCAGTCCAGTCCCTTTCCAGTAAGAACTGCTGTGAAAACTGTCTCATCTTTAAGTGGTAATAAATTAGTGCTGTGACAGCCAGACAAACTGCTACAGCACAAGAATAAGAACAATACTGCTGAAAGAACCTAGCCTTCAATTCACAGAATAGCTGGACACATGCTGTGCCTATTAATGAAGGGACAAAGATGGCACTTTTCTTAACTTATTTGTGGCTACCATGGAGAGAGTGAGGCAGCGATGGGCAGGAATGCTATGCAAAGATGGGCTGGTGACAAATTATAAGCCAGTGTTGTCAATGACATAACAAAAAAAGTTAAACAACATAGATTTATTAAAGCCATTAATATAAAAATGTAATGTAGAATCCACAATCAAGAAATGGTGCTTTTATAACAAACCCACAGCTTCTTTACCAAATTCAACAAATAAAAAAATTAGATTCAAATACAATATTTTAGAAATTCTGTTCAGCCAACCAGAAAAACGTCTAGGTTACGAACGTAACCCACGTTCTATGAAGGAGGGAACGGAGACGTTACATATGGGATCTCGCATGAAAGACCGATCGTCTTCAAATCATTTGGAAAAGGCCAATGACAATTGGCTTGCAATAATCACAGCCAGTTGTGGCTCATCACAGCGTGTGTGCTGTGAATCGATAAGATATGGATATAAGTGAAGGAAAACACAGCCTTCTGGCTGACCATGGAAAAAAGTTTTTAAGCCACAACCTCTGGTGAAGGAAGTCCAGAGGAGCACAGTCGGGACTGACTCCGCTCCAAGTCCGACTGCGGGGCAGGAGGAAGAGGTTCGTTTTGGCTTCGAGGAACCTGTAAAGGGCACAACAGCAAGCCAACACCAGCCGGTCTTACCGCTACATGTTTGTCTGATTTAAGACACGGGAAGACACAGCATCTTTGTGGAGGTCATAGAACCTGGCGAAGGTGTTTGGTGTTGCCCAGCCTGCAGCTCTACAGATATCTGCTAAAGAGGCACCGTGCACCAACACAGAGGTGGAGGCGACACTCCTTGTCGAGTGAGCCCTCAGACCTAAGGGTCACGGCTCTGGTATAAATAGGCCAGGGAGATGGCTTCCACCACCCAATGGGCCAGCCTTTGTTTGGAGACAGCATTCCCTTTCTGCTGACCTCCAAAGCAGACAAAGAGCTGCTCAGAGTGTCTGAAGCTCCGGGTGCGGTCAGTGTAGAGGCGCGAGGCACATACAGGACACAGCAACAGCAAGGTTGATCAGGTGGCAACACTGCGGGAAAAGGCCGATCCGCTTCACAGTGGCAGAGGTTAAGTCTTTACAGCTCAACTTACCAAGAGGTGGGCGCACTGGGAGCCGTCTCGCGAACCTCAATGTGGCGATGGTCATGCGCCTGCAGGGAGCGCATGAGTCATCCACGAGCGCTGCTTCAGCATGCTCCCGACCCAAGCATGAGAGACAGCGATCGTGCCCATCTGAGGAATTGAGGAAACTTCCACACTCAGCAACACACGGCCGCATAGACATTCTGGAGAATGGCTATGAGACCGCGAGTAAATTGCTCTTTTTTGACACCCAGTTGCCCAGGGGAGACCTCTCGCGGCACAGCATGCACTCAGTGGCGAGGTCTAACACTGGTGAGTAAAAAGACTGGCGCTCTTTGAGCCTTGAAAAAGGCTACCAGTCTCGCAGGTCCATTGACAGCTGCCCAGATGATCTATCAAACGCTGCAACGACGAGAGAGCATGAACTCAGACAGGAACTCTGGATGGTTTGTAAAGATTCCCTTCCAGCAGACTCAATGTCATCAGACGAGGCTCCGAAAGTGAAAAGCTGCATGGGCAATCCATCGTGCTCTCTTATACTCATGCTGTGATGAGCCGCAGCCGTGATTATTGCACGCCAATTGTCGATCGGTCTCTCATGCGAGATCCCATATGTAACGTTGAAGTGATTCGACTGAAAGGGTAACAGCATTTTCAGACTTTGCTGCTGGTTTAACAAAAGTTTGCAAGGCTGTCAGATCTGTCTGCAGAGTCTGTGGAGTGAGACTGAATCCCTCATTAGTGAGAGCAGATGTGATCCAGATGTTGAACAGAAAAGGCCAGGGAGAGTGTGAAATATCTCAAGGGTTTAGAATTTTCTGTCAAAAAAAAACTAAAAATATGGATTTTTTTATCATCGTAGATGATTTTTTTTCTTTTCAAACTGAGAGTAAAGTTGCTTGGCAACTGTAAACAGCCTTACAATAAAGACAAAAAATATATAGAGAATCTGATGTTATTTATTTATTTATTTATTTTTTAAATAAAATTGGTAAATTAATGGAGTTTGAGTTAAACGGGGCACGTTATTTAGAAGAACAGAATTAGAATAGAGAGTGCTAGAGGGTCAATTAAAAATGGAAGCGATGTGTTTTTATCCTATTCTTGAAGAAGACAAAATATTTAACTGTTTGGATTGAGTTGGGCAGGTCATTCCACCAGGAGGACTTTACATTTAATGTAAAAGTCTGTGAAAGTGATTTTTTGTGCCTCTTTGGAATGGTACAATAATGCACTGTTCACTTGCAGAAAGCCAAGGCACATAAATCTAAAATAGTGAATTTTGGTAAAGTGGTGTAGAGCAAGTAGTGGTTTTGTAGGCAAACATTAATGCCTTTTATGTGAGCATCTATTGATAGGCAGTGCAAATTGATTAAGGTGTGACATGACATTAAAAATGTAGCTAGCTGACACACTCTGGATTCATTTTAAAGGTTTAATAGAAGCACACGGAGCAGTCGGCAGCTAAGGCTGTAGTGCCTAGGGAACAGTTTGGGGTTCAGTGTCTTGCTCAAGGGTATTCAGGGGGGAGAGATAGCACTGGCCATTTACTCTCCCCACCAACAATCCCTGCCGGACATGAGACTCAAACATATGCTTTCTCTCTCTCTCTCTCTCTCTCTCTCTCTCTCTCTCTCTCACACACACACACACACACACACAGAAAAATTCAAAGAATGTGTATAAAAAAAGAACCTACAGAGAGCGTTTGACAACAGATGAAAGTCGGGTAAGATACAGCAAGGTCATTGAGGGGTGAGACTGACAGGTACAGCTCAACTCCACCAGACAGCCTGATGCAGGTATGAATATAATAAGTACTCAGCTCCAGCCCACAGGAAACAGTTTCGACAACCTGACAGCATCTGCAGAAGACTGCAGGATACATGTCAGAGGTGAGGAATCGCTCTGTCTGCCATAATTCACTGGACACTGAAATCACAAAGCACCAGTGAAAAAGCTGAGAGTAGAGAGTAACTTGCTACATTCATTTACCTTAATTTAGGTAATTAGGGGCTGATGATGTCATAATTTGCATTCAATTTGTTTATATTGGAAGTAAATGGATATCTTGAAATGTATTTTTCTCTTTTTCATTTACTCAAAAAGGTAGGCAGGGTTTTTTTTTTGCTAGTTCAACAAAATAATGAATCTAATCTGCTTTTATCTATTTTTCAACAGCACTAACACAATAGTTTGTGTATAAAATACAAAAATAGTTCTGCATAAGCATATGCCAACAGGTTATGTTGGCACACGTCCTGATTTTGCCAAGTTCGATGTGTCCCTTGGTCATATTTTGTTTACCCTGGAACAGCAATTTAATGCAAAAATATATTCTTGACCCATATCTCTACACCTAAACCTACCCTTACACATGAATGCCTAAAATCAGAGGAAATGATAGATGAATGACACTGCTGTACAAGCACCAAACACTGATTGTAAGCCTATGAACTTCACAAAAACTGTAAACTGTTTCTTCAAATCTGATTGGTTAATCACTATGTTCTCCCACACTGTAAAAACAAATAGTGTACCTTACTTATATATACTTAGTTACCTTTACTTAGTTGTTATACTTACTAGGATTCATTAAGTTACAGGTAATTTTTGGCGAGTAAAATGACTTACTTGCTGCTATGAGTAACCTTTACTAAGATTATTCAAGTAGCCGCAACAAAAAAAATGACATTAATTCACAAGTGGGGGACAACCGTGTGCTAATGTGTTGATAATGTGCAACAAAACAACAGAAGAAGAAGTAGGAGGGGCATGAGAGCAAGCAACATTTGAATTTGAATCTGAGATTACTGAAACCGGGAAGAAGGAGACTGCCACTGGATAAAGACTGTTTCCACACAAAAATAATAAGGTAAGCTTAAAAATGTGTGTGTGTAAAGAAATTCCAAAGTATATTTCAAGAATATGCTTTCAGCAGTTTTAAAGCAGATGTTTAGGTGCCACTGATATATTTTTTATTTAATAAGAGTTACAGTAATCTGTGTTCCCGTTATAATTTTATAACAATGTGATGCTTTAATCACTTTTTGGGTTCAAGTGTTTTTTTTCCATTTACATACATATACATTTTAATACATACAAATCATGTACATTTCGTGATTATACTTTTAAGATTAATTAACTCTTTGTCTCTCAGTAAATGGAAATAGAAAATGCTGCTTTTGAGTTGGTTTTACGGCTAAGACCTCAAATAGATGTGTATAGAAATGCCATTTTTCTTTCTTTATTTCTGTAAAGCATGCAGATATTCAGAAATAACTATTGTCACAACACTTGTAGAACTTTTAACTGAATAATTATTTTTCATATGTAGAACAACAGCCTTCTCTGAACAGTGTCTCATCACACAGGTCTCAGTACACTGTAGGTGAGCTATTTTATTAGCTGTTATATCCAGCAGTTCCGATTGCATAAACACTGCTACACTTTATTTACAATGTTAAATAATTTCAGTATGCAGTACACCTGTAACCATTTCTTGAAATTTTTTTTAATTGTTCAGGAAAGTACTGCAAAGAATCTGCCTCAACCATTTGCTTACGGACTGTCCTGTGCTATGTTTGAATTACTGCTACATTTGGATTATCAAATACTGCTGCTGATGTAAGTTGAGGCTGTTTGAGATTGTTTAAAGGCATAGTTGAAACCCTTTAATCTTTTGTTTGCACAGAAGTTTAATTCAACTTTTCAACTGTTACCCGTCAAACTTTGTTGAAAATGTTTTTAAACATTAAAGAATGTTTAAAAAATGTTCTTACGTTTTAGAGCAATGGTATTGCTAAATGTTTTTAGTTTTTTTTTTATTGTAAGCACTGTTAAGACTTAAGCTAGCATTATTTATTTTAAAAGGTCACCTGTTCTGTTTCAGGTCAAAGATTGTTAAGCAGTCAGGATAATTTTTTTAGCAGCACTTAAACTGCACTTTTTTTAATTTCTTTAGGAGATTAACATGAATAACAATGTGTTTTTTGTTTATCAAAAATTGTTAATGCTACATTCAAAAAACTGTTTACAAAGTTGGGTCATCTGACTTTGTTTGGTACAAAGTACGCTGGTACACCAACTAAACATTAATACTCTACTTTACTTGGAAATTTTAAGGCAATTGGTTTCCTCACTTTTTCTAAGTAAAGTCAACTTATTACATTTTACAGTGCAGGTGAAAAAGACTTAGTATTAAATGTATTTAAAATATGCTTGAAATTCGACTAGTATGTTTATAAAACATTTGTATTCCCAACATGCTTATTTAAAGTGCATTAATAAATATAAAAAAATTGTATTTATATATATTTCTAAAAGTATACTAGAAGTACTTTTGCAATAAATATATGCTTAGTTATACTTTTACGAAATATGCTAAACACAAGCATACTTGTAATGTATTTTTAGAAAGGGTACTAGAAATACTTTTGTATTAAATATATACTTAATTACACTTTTAGGGATTATGCTAAATACAAACATACGTTTAATATATTCCTAAAAAGTATAGTAAAAATAAAATTTTAATCAATATATTATTTTATGCACTTTTAAGGAATATACTAAAATTAAGCATACTTTTAGTGATGTTTTAGTGTATTTACAGAAAACACACTTGTGTTNNNNAACATAATTTTCTAGTCTATTCAAGAGAATGTTGTGGTCAATAGTGTCGAACGCAGCGCTGAGATCCAAAAGCACTATTAATGAGGTACAACCTCGATCAGATGATAGAAGCAGGTCATTAGTAACACTAATTAGAGCAGTCTCAGTACTATGATACTATGATTGTCTGGTGCGGTTCATTATATACTGTCTGGTGTGTTGATTTGGAGTGTGTTTTCCCTGTTCATGCAAGTGAATCCGTACGACTCCCTCCTCCCTTGATGTGTGACAGAATGGACCGCCATGGAGGATTCAGTGGCTGTACCAGTTAAAGTGAGTCAAAAGACTAGTCAGCGCCTCGTTGGCAGGAATATTCACCCATCGCATTCTCACAGTTGTGTTCGCTACGTCAACACAAAAGTTATCTAGAGGATTACGTGGAAGAGTTTCTCGCTCTCAGCCAGCGCGAGAGTTGATGAGGACGTCATAAAGGATAGTTTTTTGTCAGAATTGGACCCTGATATTTTCGATGCTCTGCCCGATGACGATCCCGAATGGACACACGAGCAGCTTATTGATTTTGTTTTATTGTGCTGTGGCTCCTCACTTACCGTGGAGGAGGCTTTGGAGGATGTTTATGCACATGATTACCAAATCACAAGCTCTACATTTAACCTGTGGCTCAGATCTCGTCTAGCCATTCGGTGATCCTCACCACCATGCACAATGGCCATCACACGGGGTCTGCGCACGTAATGGCTGCCGTCTTGGAGCCCACGCCGCCGTCACCAGCGATCACGGACGTCACTCAAAGTTTCTCAGACGCTGTGAGTACCGCATATGGAGACAATTTGGCTTGTAAGCACAAGGGGCAGATAACATGCATTTTAGACCCACAAGTGATATCTGTAAAAGCATCTGGGATTTTAACCACCTCTTCCAGGGTCAATATTAAGACTGTTCAAGTGTCTACCTTTCCCTCAACTAGTCCCTTAGCGTCCCTTAGCTGCCCTGTGTTGCCTATCACCTGGTTTGTGCTTTAGTGTCCCCTAGTGGTCCGATGCTGCCTAGCACAGAGTTTCCTGAGCCTATTTGTCCCTTAGCGCCCCCTAGACGACCTGTGTTGCCTAGTATCCAGTTTCCTGAATCCGTTTGTGCTTTACTGTCCCCTAGTGGTCCGATGCTGCCTAGAACAGAGTTTCCTGAGCCTGTTTTTTTTTTCTTTTTAGCGACCCCTGGTAGTCTCTGCCTGTCTGTTCTCTGTGTTCCTGCAATAAATCAGCCTGCAAGTGAACTCCCTCCTCCCTTGATGTGTGACAGCTTCTCCAAAAAGAGATGCTTATAACATGAAAATGCACAGCAGCAATAACTGTCAGATACACTTTAATTGAGCCCAACAGAAAAAAATATATATATATTGTAGAAAATACAACATAAACCAACAGGGCAGTAAACTGGATTCACACTTGCCAGAAAAAAAGACATAAATGAACGCCACTTAAAAGTTGAACCTTGAAGGGGAGCTTTTCTCCAGTGAGATGGCCAGATCAGGGAAACCAAGAGAAGTCAGACCTTGTCCTTCTGAGCTCTTCATGAATTGAGACATGTCCCCTGTGTTCTGTAAACCAAAATATGCTGAACACGAGTGAGACAAAGCGTTCACAATCAAACTGTTATTGCTGAAACACACTGTGCAGTGAAACTCATTGAACAAAGTTTGGAGACCAGCACCCTTCTGTGGTTTTCAATGCTTTTCTATGGGGTGGGGGGCTCTGACCTCTATTTCTGGGGCAAGACATCAGGATTGGCCCTCAGCAGGACCTGGGCTTAGAAGTGTTAGCTGTCAACCTTAGGTCAGTGTGCATGTTAGGGTCTATATAGTGAATTTGCAGGCCCAATCCTTGGAAGAAAGCACCAAGGTCGCAGCATCAATCTTCTGGCACAGAGAGGAAGAACAAAAATGGTTCACAGAGAGAATAAGCTGAAATTCCAGAACTGTAACATTAGAGTATGAGTTTTATTTTTATGCTACATTCAGCAAAGGTGACCCAAGTTAAACATACATACACTAAAATATATTTTAAATATACAGTATTTAAAGATTTACTTAATAAATACACCCTGCAACCTTTTGGTATACTAAACTGGTACACTGAAGTGCTGAACAGGAACATCTTATTTTGTCCTTAAGGCACTTTAATTATGAGGAAGTATTGTTGATGTCCAACTTAAGATATAACGCAGTGTATAAGATTGTGCTAAACTATTGCAAGTCTTCAGATACACCATAAATAACTTATTTATGTAACTTTTAAAAGTTACAAAATAAAAGGTTAAAAAAAAAGTTCTAGTTCAGCCAAATTCATTTATATAGATTGTACTATAACACATTTTCATTAAATTGCAAAAAAACATTTTGTTCCCATATAGTATTGCAGTTAAAAAGTGATTTTTCACACAAGACAACTTTTGTTTGCTGGGATCTGAATTATTTAGAAAAAAACAAACAGATTTACAATAAAAGCAACTCATATGTAATTTAGTGTCGTATCTTTTTCTTTGTATACCCGTGTTACACTCCACATTGACACCATACTACACATCTTAATTAGATTCTTTTGCAAACATACTGTGACATATAGTTCTCACTAGTTTAGAGAATAAAATATCCAATGCAAAACATCCTAATGCACTATTGAGCTGAATGTCAAGCAGCGACAGTAATCATTTCACAATCACTGTGCTGAATACAGCACTGGTTTAACCTCAGACAGGCCACATTAGATCCCCAACAGTAATTATAAGTGTTAGATCGCTAAAAGCAGTAAATTCCACTTCAAGATTGAGTGACATTATCAATAATTGATCTGCCCTTCACTGAAGCAATGCCTCACTGCAAGAGAAAGAGAGTGCCATAAAATTAAGTATGTCAGTCTTAGCGATTTTTTTAACTGTCACACTTGAGTTGTGTTCACAATTTGGTTTTCCTCACTACTTCCTCCTACTTTATTTTAAACCAGGGTAATTACAGTATATAGAAATGATACCATTTTGTGCTCAGTTTGTGTTCTCAAATTAACATCTTTTGACAGAATTGACTTTGTTTAGTTTGAATTGATGTGTCTAAATTAAATTAAAATTTGAGAGTGACCATTTTTCTGAGGACTGAAATAATATACAGTAATAATAATTATAATAATAATTAATATAATTATATATATATATATATATATAATTATATATAATAATCCCTCTATGGCTGTACTGCCATGTCTATGGACTCTTGAATTGTATTCCAGGCACTCTGTACTGATGGTTAGAAAGCAACAAACCATGGGACATGCAATCGTTTCTTAAGAATGAGCCCCCAGCTACACTGTAAAGTTTCAGAAGTAAAAACCACATTTAAACATGGAAGTGAATCCCCTAAATTATTATTTTGTGTGTATGGAAGAGAATTCACCCTCAAAATTGTAACTATACTAGCAATGTTTTGCAATCTCACAGGTTTGATATCAGCTCTTTAACATTACAACAACCTAAAGCTTGTTCTGTAATTCTTTACTAAGCTACTGTAAACAGAGCCATTGTGTTTTTTTGTTTTTTTTTATGTTTAAAGGGCTGCTTCTCAGAGAAAGCTCTTTAAGGACATTCACTTACAACCCGAATTCCAGTAATTTTATTCAAATTTGCTAAAAGACTTTCAATCACATGACCCACATGATCATATTTTATTCACAATAGAGCATTGAGAACATAACAAATGTTTAAATTGAGAGATTTTACACTTGTATGTACTAAATGAGCTCATTTTAATGTGATGCCTGCTACAGGTCTCAAGAAAGTTGGCACAGGGGCAACAAAGTGCTGAAAAAGCAAGTAATTTTTAAAAGATTCAGCTGGAAGAAACATTTAGCAACTAACCAAGTTGATTGACACCAGGTGTGTTAGATGATTAGCTATGAAAGTGATGTCTTTCAGAAGTAAAAATTGGTGATCTGTTATAAGATTGTGAAATACTTTAAAATGTTAAATTGGAAAAGCTCCACAAATCTCATAATCTAAAGTGCATATAGCATCATTTTAAAGATTCAGAGGAATGAATAGGTTACTTCCGTAAACCCAGGTTCCCTGAGACACAGGAACGAGTACTGCGTCTGCTAAGACGCTATGGGAAAAACAGTTTTTCCTCCTAACTGAAGCCTTTTTTAATTACACAGTGAAAACAGCCCATTGGTTAGTGCAGTGCTATCTGGATAAACCAATTGGTTGTGCCCGAATTCCAAGCAGACGGGGCTCGCAGACAGCACTTGCAGGTCGCCTATACGCTTAACTGATGCCAATGCCAGTAGCAGAACAGTCTTTAGCATCACTGCTTTCACTGTAGCCGTCAGCACCGTGTGCAGGTCTGCAATCCACGGCTGGTTCCACCAGAGGGGGGCGACCTGCAGGACTTTGTGACCTTCTGCCCTAATTCGGCTGATAACTTGGGGAATCAGCACGATCGGGGAAAAGCATAGAGGAGGAGGCTGGGCCAGCACGTCAATTTCCCACGTGATTATATGCTGGGCAGCGAGTGTTGCTGTCTGAAGCGAAAAGATGCCGGCGAGCCCTTGTGCAGCGCGCCCAACCCTTTCTTGGAGGCGTCAGTCACAATCACTTTCCTTCTGCAAACTATCTGAAGGGGAACACCTCTCAGCAGCCACTGGGTGCCTTTCCATAAGTGGAGAGCTGCAAAGCAGGCTCTGTCTACTCTGAGCTGAACGCGTCTGTGATGCCAAGCCCACGGCGGCACCCGCACCTTTAACCAGTATTGCTGTGGCCACATCTGTAAGAGATCGAGCCGTAGCACTGATGAGGCTGCAGCCATCAGACCCATCATTCTCTGGAAGGCTTTCAGGGGATGAAGCGTTGCAATCTTGAAGGAGGCCGCGCAACGTGCTATGGTCATGGGCGTTGAGTGGCGCGAAGGACTGCGAGGCAGCATTGCGGAGTCGCGCCGAGTAAGGAGAGCGCCAGGACATTGTGAGTTCATCGTGAACCACGGGGAAGAACGGCATTGCCTTCTGTGGAGGGGCTTGTGTTTTGTTTTGTGTATTGTGTTTACATGAGGTAAAGTTTAATCGCAATACTGCCATAATCTCATAATAATCGCATTAAGAGAGTCTATGTAAACGCAGTCACTGCCATTGCCATCGACTAAGGGTTGTATACATTTGCAAATGCTTTTATATGTTCTAAATCACATAATTGGTATAAAAATAATGTGTCAATTAACC
>JAUMHQ010000082.1:650571-668166 GCA_032361165.1 Enteromius paludinosus
GCACACCATTTTATCGGTAAAAGGCCAGTTGGATGGAAACAGGCTGGAGACCACAAATTTCGCACATTTTTTCCCCCGAAAATTCTCTTTGTCGATAACAAAAAAGCGTGAAAACTGGATGGAAACTTAGTCTTAGGCTATAGTCTCCCTCATTTACTGAAGGAGCTTTAATAGGAATGTGTGCCATCAATGCACCCAATTAAATTTGGAAACCCTAAAATAGAAAGTCATATATGGCAGTTTAAAGTGTGTGAGTGTGCAGGATGAATACATGTATAGATATAAATAGTATGAGTACATATTAAGTAGACATCATAGATTTTACTACAAAAGACAAACCTGCGACTCTGTGGAATTCCTCTTTAATAACACGCAGAGGTTTATGGCCAGGGAACTGTAAAAACGTGTGTAAGAATCGTTTAAGTGCCAGACATACTGTGGGAATGGCTCTACACACAGTTGCCTTTCCCACATGCTCTGCATCCCCCACATTGTACAAAAAATGCCCTGATGTGAAAAACTGAAGTGCTATGCATAGAATGTTCTCTGTTCTAAGCGCAGACCCGTGGTTCAGGGCCGTGCAGAGACCTTTACGGGGCAGGTGCTCAAAATTATAAAAAGGGGCAAATAGCAGGCTATCTTATAAAGTCACTTATCAAACTCAATTTTAGATCTCTTTTCTAATCTACTTTAACCAATGTGCTATGTTAGCAGCAAACCTAACAAAGGAGACAAATAAAAAGAGTTGATTTGTTCATTAACTGACCTGCTGGGCAATATCAAAAAGTGACTCCTCAACACAATCTCTCTCAGTGATGGTAACCGTTAAACTTTTTTATAAAATCAAGCAAGCATTGGTTAATGGCAGTCATGTGACTGATGCGAGCCAGATCCTTTTGTTTAGCAAAATTGAGATTAATAGTTACATTTTATTTTTGTGGGGCAAAGAAAAGGCTCCATACACACATACAAAAAAAAAAGAAACCCCAAAAAAGGGCACTTGAGGCACCTAGGAGGAAAGGGGCGGGTGCTCAAGCACCCTCCGCCCCCCCCTCTGCACGTGCCTGCCGTGGTTTGTGACATTGGCAATATGTGGTCTCAATCGATAGCGCTCTTTCAAAAATTCATTAGGAAATGAAAATAATAATAAAATCAATTCGCGGTCTTATAACTCTCTCCAGGTGAAAAAAAACCTTGTATAATTTGTGCCTCCACGTCCACAGAATCTTCATCAAAAGGGCACGCCATGCTCAGTAATCTTCTGAAACAAACTTACCCTGGAACATAACCTGCTACATGTCAAAATGGCAAAAAAAATGTTTATATGGAACAGTCTCTCAAAACAACAGCTTGTAAGATGTTAGTGTAGATAAGCACTGCCTCCACAAAAGAAGATCAATGCCTGCTTCTACATCGCTTGCCTGTTTAGCCCCACCCACCAATTCACGTCGGATATGACACACGAATTGGGATCTCGCTTCGAGAGGACCAATCTACTTCTGATTGCATCCAGCTGCAGCTGATCACTGCATGAGTATAAACAAGCAGTTGATGCTGTGTATCTTTAGGTTTTCACTGAGGAGCCGAGCCTGTAACCCGGCTGCTCACAGGCGGTACAGCACCATTGGCAATGGGACGTGACGTCTCCGCTCCCTTCTTTAGGGAATGAGGGTTACATACGTATCCAAGACGTTACCATCTAGTCAATCACTCCGAGTCACGTCGGATATGACCGAAGACTTGGGATCCCTATCAAAAGGAGACAGCCTTCGCTTCAACCCCTGCTGCAGAAATGAAAGCATGAATCTGATCCGGCATCTCCTCGTTGAGAAGAACACCACTCGACAAACAGGTTCCACTTCAAAGCTCTTGTAAAAGGCGCTCTCGCTGAAGATATGGTGTCCACTACCCTTTGGGGTAGGTCACCTGGAACCTCCGCGTCCTGTTCTTTTCCAGGGACCAGGCATAGATTTTCCAGAGGTCTGGACGCAGGTGACAAAAGGTGGGCAGGACGTCCTTCATCAGAGGAACCAGCCAAGGAGGGGCTGTTACTAGAGGGAAAAGTTCTGGAAACCAGGTCCAGACGGGCCTATAAGGGGCTACCAGCAGCCCCTTATTGATCTTATTCATCCCATGACCCAGAGACCGCGCCATAACCTTCGCAGCTCTGAGCATGATGTCCGTGGGGGTTCTCAGAGAACTTCCGGGTCGTGACCACCCTCATGCTGGTCTCCAGTGGATGCCGCACCGGCCAGAACTTAATCTCCAGAACCTTCTGACTCTCCTTCTGCTGCAGCAATCGACATCTGGTCACCGGGGGGAGCGCCAAAGATAACAGATGGTACCCCTTGCGAGGGCCCAGACTGCCTTAATGGCACCTCCACTGGTAGCAGAGTGCCGGTGGAAAGAGCCGCCCTTGGAGGGGAATTCCTCCCCATCACCGTTAGACCAGTCCCCCCTCTGTCAGAAGTAGCGCTCGCATGGCTTTCACAAGAGCAAACCCTAGATCTAGGCAGAGGAACGGGTACCCTGCCCCTTTGCAGGTAACGGAGTCTGGTCCACAGCTCTGTGATTGTAACATTCAGATCATATAAGTAAACTTGTACATACTGTTTACGTCATCATGTTGATGTACGTGTGAGGCAGAGGGATATGTTCACGGTGTTAGGGAACGGGCATATACGTAGGGTTCCCGAGTAATAAAAGAGGCATGATATGCAAGAAAGCTCGGTCTGGTCATTTTAAAAACAGGCTCACACATAAACGCTACACTGGCGACGAGGATCCACAATAACGAACGTTTGCGTGTGGAAGAAAGTTCGGAGGAAAAGCGACCGGCTGTAACGTAAGTGAGCCAGCTAATTAGCAACCAGACAGGTAGCATGGTGTCACACAGCCCGACTGTACCACAGTTTGATACAGAGAGTGAACCCAGCTCTGTCGGTCCGCGGTGGAATAAGTGGCTAGAGAGGTTTGAGAACTACACTACAGCTATGAATATAACCAGGAACTCAAGACTGAAAGCCCTCCTGTTACATCTGGCTGGATAAAGAGTACACAACATATACGACACAGTGGCGGCGGAGACAGACAAGTATGCAGACGTTAAAACAAAACTCATTGAGTACTTCTCGCCCAAAAAGAATGTCACAGATCATCCAAAGCTGCACGTCCTCCAGGGTGCGCAAATAGGGTTTGAGGGAGGCAAACAAGATGTTAAAAGAACTGATGGAATATGGCAGGACTCTATGACTTTCTGAACTGCAGTCAAAAGGAATCGAAGAGGGTTCTAATTCCATTACTGCTGTGAATCAAATACACAGAAAACTCCACAAGAAAATATACAAAAAACGTCCAGCAACACGCAATGCAGAAACTGCGGGGGTGAGTGGCCACACACAAACGAATGCCCTGCAAGGGGTAAACATTGCAAAGCCTGTGGGAAGCAAAACCACATCGCAAGACAGTGTAGGACAAAATCACAACACACAGAACAGCAAGCAGGAACACAGGGATACAATAAAGGCTATAGAAAGAAAGTCAATCAAGTGGAAACACACAGTGAACCAGCTAAATCCAAGTCATCTTCAAGCAGTGATGAATCCTATGCATATACTATTAACAGCAATAGCAACAGTAAGCAGCCGCTAACACAAATCAACCTATATGCAGATCCAGTGCCAGCTCTGATCGACTGCTGTAAACATCATCAGCAAAAAGACATACAACAAGCTGAGTATCCAGCCGCGCCTCCTGCACACAGATCTCAGAATACTTGCCTATGGGTCCAAAGACGCACTGCCCATCCTAGGGAAATTCACAGGCTGCATGGAGGCAAAGAACAAGACCAAAACAGATGGGACATTCTATGTGATTAAAGGTGATGGCTGCTCCCTGCTCGGGATCCAGACAGCTGATGAATTGGGGTTGATCAAAATTATACGCACTATCAGACCTCCCTCAGTGAACCTCACAATAGCAGATGAGCTCGTGAACAGCCACCATGAGCTGTTTGATGGCATCGGTAAGCTCAAAGACTTTCAAGTGACATTACACAAAAAAACAGACATACAGCCCATGTGCCAGCCACACTGCAGAGTTCCATTTCATGTACGTCAGAAAGTTGAAGCTGAGCTATAGAGACTAGAAGTCAAGGACATCATAGAGAAAGTGACAGGCCCAACACCCTGGGTCTCGCCCATTGTAACACCACCAAAGATCCAGACAAGGTACGCATATGTGTCGACATGCGCCAGGCAAACACAGTCATCCAAAGAGAACGTCACCTGACTCCCACTATAGATGACATTAACAGAGCCCCTCAGAAACCTCACAAGAAAGAACACGACCTGGCAGTGGGGCGCAGCACAGGATGCAGCACTGAGCACACTGAGAGAGAGTCTCACCAGCGAGACCACGATGGCTTACTTTAACCCGAACAGAGAAACAGAGCTCATTGTCAGTGCTAGTCCAGTTCGGCTAGGGGCAATACTGCTGCAAAAAGACAAAGAAAAGAAACACGTCGCATATGCAAGCCGAGCACTCAGCGACGTCAAGAGGCGCTCCTCTCAAACAGAGCGTGAAGTGCTCGCAATTGTATGGAGCTGCGAACACTTTAATCTCTACAACTACGGCAAAGAGTATACAATGGTGATGGATCACAAACCTCTCGAACTCTTTCGTAACAACCCATGGTCCAAGCTGCCTGCCCGCATTGAGCGATGGGGACTCCGGCTGCAGCCATACAACCTCAAAACAGAATATAGGAAAGGGACTGATAATCCAGCAGACCACTTGTCCCGCAATCCAATCTCAGCACAGTCATCTACCAGAAACACCCATGCCACAAAGGTGGCTGAAGAATATGTAAACTTCATCATGCAGAACAACACACCAAAAGCAATGACTCTGGATGCAATCAAGTCTGAGACACTCAAGGATGCAACATTACAAAAAGTTAGTGCTCTCATACGCAACAGCACATGGCACACAGTCACAAAAGACTCTGTGCTAAGACAGTATGAACAGGTGAAAAGCGAGCTCACAGTATCACACGAAGATGACATCATACTTAAGGGTTCCAGAATCGTTATTCCCTCCTCACTCGAACATAGAGTACTTCAGCTCGCCCATGAGGCACATCAAGCTACACACTACATATTACCCTCTCCAACCTGGTGACACTGTGTTGTGTTCTCAACCTAGGCGCAACAATTCACAGCAACATACAACCACAAGCCATATAAAGTAACCACAGTCAAAGGCTCTATGGTCACCGCAGAGCGGGATGGACACAGAGTGACAAGAAATGTGTCCTTCTTCAAAAAGCTTAACCCTGGCCTGTGTGAAACATCGACAGCAGAAGAGGATGACAAAGTCACTGCTGACACAGTCCCAGTGTTGGAAAAAAACCCTGCTAGGCACCGACAGCCTCTGCAGTACCTCAGAGACTTTGTCATGGACAAAAAAAAAAAAAAAATGGGTAAAATGGACTGAGTAGGCACATATCAGTAAACTTGTACATACTGTTTACGCCATCACGTTAATGTACGTGTAAGGCGGAGGGATATGTTCACGATGTTTGTGAGCGGGGCATATAGGGTTCCCGAGTAATAAAAGAGGCATGGTATGCCAGAAAGCTCGGTCTGGTCAATTTAATAACAGGTTCACCAAATAGTACACATTAAGACTCATCCACAAAAGCCACTAGTTTGCAAGGTCCAGTTCTCCAAAGTCTTGTAAATAACTGTTCTGTATGTGTTTAATGGCCTTATTTCAGTGACTTCAAAATTTTTGTTTTTTTATGTACATAAATGTACATAAATGTTGCTAATTGCTATTGTAGCCCAGTTTGTGCCGTTTACAGTGTTATCAGACTTTTGCCAAATTTTTATAAGAACTTTAAGAACAGAACTTTTCCAGACCCCAGAGGGTTAAAAGTGCTTGATAAATAATTCCATAACATGCCTACTTGGTATGCTAGCACGGATATCACGTGAAAAGGATTAGTGTACTGTATGCAATGGGAATACTGTAAAGTATTGCAAAAACTACTACTGTAGTAGTGCAAAAAGCTGTTCAACAATGCAGATGAGCCTCATATATTTACCAGCAATGACTGCAGGTTAAAACCATCACACAAAGTTGTTTTTCTCCTTCTCTCCAAATCATTCTTTGCCTTTCCATACTTAGAGTTGCAACACTATCTGTACCCCCACCCTCAAACATATGCACATACTGGAACAGCACAAAAATAGACCTTCCATCCACAATTTAGTCATATTGTTTTCAAATAGGATTTGGACCATTTAGAAGAGAGAGTTATTTATCTGCCTCTGCCAGCTATGACTATCTGGCAAACTGCCAAGAAAAAGTGTCTCCCAACCTTTAGATCACTGCTGGCATTAAAAAAAAAAAAACATACTAATGACTTGAATCAAAACATTTTTTCACTCCTTTATTAGGCCAGACATACTTTTGCTTAGAACATAGATATTTCCTTGAATGAACATGCAAAATTTATATTTTTCATAATAGATGTAATGAGAAAGAGAGAGGAAAATCATTTATCTCCAGAACCTTCATGACTCAACTAAACATGGATGCTTGCACAGAGACTGTGAACATTCCCATACTGAAAAAGCAAACGTCATTTTTTATTTCCAAAATAGTCTGATAAATCTTTTCAGCATTACAAAGTGAAAACACAGGCCATCCAATAAGATTTGAGCATTACATCACACGGCCAGATCAACTGTTGTTACCCAAAAGCTTGACGCAGTCACACAAAAAACTCAGAAGACTGTGTTGGGCATGAGTGTAAAAACAATTTGAGGACTTTCAAACAGCATACAAAGAATATGGATGTCAAGATGTTGAGAGTAATATAAAAAAGAGAAATTGATGTTGATGAAATAGACATATTATTATTATTATTATATATTTTCTGAAAGTTTTATATGCAGCTTATGATGTGCTTGAATTTGGCCCCCCTGGCGCAAAACCTTGCATAAATAGTCTCAATTGTTTGTGCTCCGTCTGTGCTTGTTTGTGCTATAAAATATTTTTGTTTGTGCTGCTTTGATTTGTTAGACATAAATTTAATGAAATTTTAACCGAATAATACTAAGGATACTAAATACAGTTTATCAAACACATTTCGGGAGGAGTGCGCACCCCGCACAGCCTCCGCTCACGATCTACGCCTCCTCAAAGGATCCCGCAACCTTCGCCAGCCAGATCGGCAAACATCAGCTCAAGCCGGCACATCCTGGCCATCCGCTCCCACCGGTGCCGCCTTTACCAGCGGTCAAGGACCCTCTCAGCTGTCCCGACTTTGCATCTTTCACTCTATTATCCGGCTCACTATCTCGCCGCCGCCCACGCTACTCAAGCCCTCCACTCTCTCTCCGCTGCTCCCTCTGCTTTTACCGCTAAAACATCACAAGTTAACCCTTCCACCTCCCCCACTCCCCGCCCTCCGTTTTCTCTACAGACTGCCAGCTCTTTTCCTATCCCTCCTAATGCTGTCGCCCTGGAACCTACACCAGTGTCCTCAACTCTTTGATCCCAGACACTTTCAGGTGGCGATGTAGATCTTTTTTCTCTCCTCTCCCCTATCACTCCCCTGTCTGCGGACCGCCAAATGGACTGCGGCGGCGGCTTTTACGTCACTCTGAAAAACCCCTATTCTTATGCATCTTGCATCCTCTCATTTCCGGAGTTTATTGTAACATTCAGTCGCTACATGGAAGTAATATGCTCAGTCTATCCTCTCCGCAGGTGCGAGCTCTGTGATTATTTAGCCATAATCTGCAGTTTACAGATCGGTTTCTCACACATCCACCACATGCCCTTATGTTAATCACTCCATTCCACCCATTTCTGAACCTTCTCCACCTAAATCCACAAGCTATGTTCCCAAAATCCCTTCCCTCCTGTCTCTCCCTACCTCCGAACATGTCATCCTCCGCCCTTTATGAACTATACCCCATAGTTGTAGCCGCGCCCTCTGGGGTAAAGAATGTTCCACCGCTAATATAATAATCCATTGCGATAACGAATCCGCAGTACACTGCATCAACAAACAAAACTTGCACTCCCCCGCATTCATGCCCCTTCTCAGACGCCTCATCTGGATTTCTGCCTGTAAACAACTCGTTGTTGTTGCAAAACATATCCCCGGTCACCTTGATCTAATTGCTGACTCTTGCTTCTCGCTTTGCCTTTCAGAAATTCAAGGTATAGGCACCAGAAACGGAAACCCAGCCCACACCAGTTCCTCCCTACTTGCAATTGATCCTCCCCTAAACCATCCTCTGAGGCACCTCTACGAAACCTCCCTGGATACCATTTTTCAAGCAGTATCCTAATGGACCCTTCAATCCTACCTCACAGCTTGGAGGAAATTCAAAACCTTTCACATCCAACATAATCTAAATTTCCCAGACTTCTCCCTCCTATCAATCACCTCATTCATCTCCTTTCTCAGCCTCAGCAACATGCAAGCTAGCTCCATTAAAGGCTACTTAAGCGGAATCCAATTCTTCCACAAAATCATCTTTGGCTCCCCCGCAGAAAGTCTCTCCAACTCTCCAACTAGCCTTCTGCTCAAAGGCATTCAAAGGTCCCGTCCTTCCAATCAAGACAAAAGGCAGCCTCTTACCCTCGAGATACTCACCAAATGTATAACCATTCTCCGCCTATGCTACTCATCCCCCCACGTCGACCGCACCTTAGATGCCATGTTCATTTTGGCCTTCTTCGGAATCCTAAGATATTCAGAAATCACCGTAACCCCACCATTCAATCCCAGCATCCACCCCACCATCTGCAATCTTCACGTTCTCGATAATGAGAACATTGCATTCATCGCAAAAAGAGCAAAACCGAACAACCGAACGTTTCCGCTACCTACATTCTACCCTCCAACTGCTCTCCTTGACCCCTCCTTGTCAATCCTAACTTCGCCACCTTTCCTCCCTCAGGTTTCCTAGTCCCCAGCAGCTACCAGCCCACATCCTTCCACCCTCATCCCCCTCCTCCTCCAGGGCCTTTACAGTAATTGCCCTAGCCAATACCAGCTAGCCCTATAACGCCCGACCCAACCATTAAGCCACAACCCTCAGAACATTGGTCTCAGCCCCTCAAAGCATTGGCCCCAGTTCCCCAAAGCACACCAGAGAGTATTAGCTGCAGCTCAGTAAAGCCCTGGTCTCAGTCTCTGAGAGCTCCGGCCCCAGGCTTAGACTGAAAACATTGGTCTCAGCCCTGTAGAGCCTGGTCTTAGCTCAACAGAGCATTAGTCTCAACTCCACAGTGCTTTGGTCTTAGCCCAGTTAAACACAGATTTCAGCTTCGGAGAACATCGGTCTCAGCCCCGTAAAAGCATTGATCTCAGACACGTAGAACATCAGGGAGGGATTGAAGGCAGTTAATGATCTCCACCTTCCTAATCTTCCAATTATCCTATCTCCCTATCAAATTCCTTGCCTTGCCCTATAAATAGCCATAGCTCCTTCTCTCCTCATCTCGATCTTAGTATCCCCCGTCCTCCATTTCTCCTCCTATATTTTTTTTTATTCAGGGGAGCACTCAGCGTTAGAAATCGGCTGTCCGCCTCTTCCCACTCCCGAGCCCATAGGGCTATTTGCCCTAAGGCTCGGCAGCCCTTCTAACTCTGAGCATTTTTCTTTGGGCAGCTCGCCAAACAAGCTTTGCGTACATTAAATGCTAACAAGCCAGAACTTAAGAAAAGGATTTTGTTTTTCTACAATTTTTTTTTGTTTATTTGTTGCTAATGCTATAAAATATTTGTTTAATCATGGGTGGTGCCGAGGCTATTGTCACGATCCGGCTGTGGACAAACATAACAAAGGAAACCGCAAGAGCAACGCGGGGACAACAAAGCAGACAAGTAACGTTATCAACTCACAGAGATACAAGACATGGGACGTGGTACTTATACATGGACTAAATCAAACAAGGCTGGCAGAGGATGAACACTAATGAGCAGGGTGGAGTCACAAACGAGGGACAACATGAGGATACAAAAGGTAAACACAAGACCTGGAGCACATGGCACAATATAAACTGAAGCACAAAACATGAGAAATAACAGCATACAGACAAACAATACAGACAGAACACGCCTACGGCGTGAGCTAGCCCCTCCCCTAAGGCGTGGATTCCAGACAGTTTATACACCTTCCAGGGCAGAGTGGACCACCTGGGTAGACCAAACAGTCCATTTGCCCTCCAGGGCAGTGCAGACGGCGGAGCAGACCACCTTGGCCTATCAGGCAGCGACGATGCTCTCCTGAGAAGTCCATACAGTTCAGATACCTTCCAGGGCGGAGACGATGGCGGAGAGGCCCACAAGGGCGGAGCAGGCGGCGGAGACCTCCTCCTGGGCGGAGCAGACGGCGGCGAAGCCCACCGGGGCGGAGCAGGCGGCGGAGACATCCTCCTGGGTGGAGCAGGAGGCGGAGACGTCCACTGGGGTGAAGCAGTCGGCGGAGACATCCTCCAGGGCGGGCCAGACGGCGGAGAGACCCACCTGGGCTCACCAGTAAGCAAGGACGACCTCCAGGGCCGAGCAGGATGCGACAGCACCTTCTTATACTGAACAACCAGACTTTGCAGATCTTCTATACAAATACAAAGAGCAAAGTGTGGGATACATTTGCCAAAATAATGAAAGATGATGACCAAAGTGCTGGCTTTGTCATGTGTAGGCTACAATTTTGAATGTTTAGCGTTATTAACTGTTAATTGTTGAATAAAAGCTGACGCGGGACAAAATTCTCGATTTCCCAACACGTTGAACTGAGCAGTGCAATTGTATCACTTGAATAGGTTACTTTTAAATGCATGTAGCTCAATAATGTCAGTTTTATGTATTTTCTGAGAGGGGGTGGGATTTTGGTTGGGAAAGTAGGGGGAGAGATGCACACTTCGATTAGACTGGATAAACACACGTAGCATCTTAATTAAGAAAATGAAACTAACTAAATGAATAAATCAGGCCTTTATTACATAACACTAGGCTATATCAGCATTCAGAAAAAGAACAGTTTGCGCTCCTAAGGGCTTTCACACTTTTCCAAAAGTGGGCTTTCTCTCAGTTGACTTGCTGATGAATTCTTCATGCAGGGTCGTAACATAAACATCGCATTCATCAGTAATATGCATCTAGACAGCTGAAATGGAAAATGATGGGTCGCCTCAAGAACTGCCTTGCTCTCGCCGCCGCACCTCTGAGCGCACCACGTCAGCGAGTGCACCATTTGAAAAAATGCTGAGTTTCGGTGCGCCGATTGCCCTGAACACAGCCAAATGTTCTGCTGGGTTTTGATATAACATTCAACAGAAGGTGTAGTGTGGTTCATTTTTTTGCTGTTGATTTATTTCTTTTGGTTTGTTAATTGATTTTCTAATTTGTTTTGTTATTTTGATATACTTGTGATCTGGACAGTCTATTCGCAGGTATCAATGCTAAGGAGCTGTGCGTAATTTATGTAACCTTGTGCAGTGTTCTTTGTACTTTTTAGTTAATGTGTTTTTCTTTTTTGTTTTTTTTAGAAATCACCAAAGCCTTTGCGTGGAGCAGAGGAGGCTGGCTGCACTCTGCTGTTGGTGTGTACCACAGGGTGCTGTGTGGATTTATATAATTCCCATCATAGTGTGGTTGATGTGGGGTGAAATTTAGGTGAATTTAGCTGACCTGCTGCATTGCAGCCGGCCTGCCCTGTTCCTGGGAGGTGGGAATGTCCTGTGTGATTTTATTGCCTCTCTTTTTATTCATGCTCTTTTTATAATAAAGTGTTTTTTGTTTTTGTTTTTTTGTACTGTCACTCTGGTCTCGCTCAGTTTTATTCCTTGCCTTCAAATTGGTAAAACTTACTCCCAGTGAGGATACAGGTATTTCCCTGTTTCCCTCCCACCAGGGTGGCGTAGTCGGATTAGTTAATTTTTATGTTTGTGAACCTACTAAGATCGCCACAGTATAAATAACTTCGTTTAATGCAGGTGATCAAATCTGATTTGTGTGTTCAGACACAACCAACATATCTGCATTGGTTTCTTTGGTTACAAAACAGACATAGCACATAGCACTGTGACAAGGATTTCAAAGCAGACGCAAAAAAATAGAGTTGCATCATCTCAATCTCCAAATAAGCATCCTGTCGAGTCGCAATGCAGACCTTCTCTTTCATACAAGAAAAACTATCAGTTTAGTTCCTTGTCCAGTATTGTCTTTGTTTTATTTGGACCTGTTGACTTGTTTTTTTCTTATGGAACATTTCATGTTGGACTATCATTTTTGTTTATATCAATAAAGTTACAAAAGCTGTTATTATATGATATTATATACCATTATGTATAACATTTTATTGTTACACTTTATTTAAATTGTCCATTTAGCCATTCTACTAACTAGAAGTAAATTTGTAACTACATGTCAACTAATTCTCATTAACGTTGGGTGTAGGCTTAGGGTTAGTAGAATAAGTTGACATTTACCTGCAAAGTTTCTGATTGTCAGTTTGTAGTATGTTGTGAATCCACCAAAAGAAGTGTTAGAAGATATTAAGCAGATAGTCTACTAATACTCTAATGACTGTTAGTTGACATGTAGTTATAAAGTTACTTACTGTTTGAAGATTGTCTAAAGTGGACCGTCGAAATAAAGTGTTACCCATTATTTTATTGCATAAAAACAAACCTCTGAATTGCACTTAAATGAGTCATACAAAGACAATATGTCCCTGTTCCTAGAGTCACACCAACACTAGACATTTTCCAACTTTTTCTAATCAAACACACCTGAATCAACTTCAGCCATTTTAAATCTAGATTAATTTAGATTGAAAACATTCATCTATTCCCACCCCTAATATTTATATATATCTTCCCCTCTACTGTTGTAGTTCTCAAATCACACGTGTGCTCTTCTACATTCTGATATGTCACCTCAAGACACATTATGCTAGGTTTGATGTCAGTGATACGAAATATCATTGATCCCTACATGTCCCAGATTGTGAATGATTTCAAGAGTACACGTTTCCTTGTAATGTAAAATAAATAGCAAATTTGGCGAGCTGTCTGGGGAGCGAGTCGGGAGAGCGGCGAACTCCGAACCCTAGAGGATGGAACCCTAGCGAGGGCAAGAGTTCGGCGTTCGGCTCGTTCACCGTCTGCCCCCCCCGGAGGCATGAATAGGATGACGAAAATGGAGGAGAAGGGGAGGGGGAGGGATGCATGAAGCGAGATGAGAGAGAAGGTATTTTGGGGATAATTTATAGTGAAAGGGAAGTGATGTGATTGGTGCGAATCAACAATGGATAATTAGGAGATCGGCTACCAGCCGTCTGCGATTACTCGTTAAGTTCTCTCGAAACCATGTTTTTTGCAAAACATAAACCTTGAATACTTTAAATTACACAGGAAAATTCACCTGGAAAAGGCTTTTTTGTTGACGTTAGTGGATGCAGTTGTGCATCTGCATTTGGCTGTAATGTTGCATCTTGGTGCTCTTCCAAACACATAAAATAAAGGTTCATTCACAGATAACTTAACGTTAATCCTCTACGTCTTCAGACACTCAGATGTTGGGGTAAATGACTACTGCTATGTTCGTTAATACATACAACAACAAAACACCTCAAACGCTTAAGAGTCTCGCCTGTCTCTGCATCTCGGACTGATGACGGCTTACTCAGGGCGGGTCAGAGGTATGACACCAGCTCAGTCTGTGTGACATGCTGCTGTCAATCAATTATTGTGGGAGTGGCCTCCGTCGGTGTGACGACACACCGACATGCATCTGAGACTGGCTTGATTTCAGAAGGGGCAACTTATTTTTATTAAATTAAAAGAAAACTACTGGTGGATCTTTATCATTGTAGGGTGGTTGTGTACACACCTTCCCAACACACATTTCAGTCCAAAAATCTTGTAAAACTGCATGTGGCACCGGATGACCCCTTTAATGACAGAATTAACATTTCTATTTATTTTGCTGAAATAGGCAATTTATTATTTTTTGGTGGCTGTAGTGGTGCTTTTAAAGGAATAATTCACCCAAAAATGTTTGTACATTCGTGAAATTACGATTGGCCCACTGATGCCACATGGACTATTTTACTGATTTCAGGAACTTATCGGTTGTGTTGCTGTCTATGGAGGATAATATAGTTCTCAGATTTCATGAAAAATATCTTAACCTGTGTTCTGAAGATGACATAATAAACCTATTGTTTTGACATTGACAAAAATAGCCTAACTTTAGAAATCAATAATGCTGAAAATTATTGTAAATTAAACATGATGTTGATTGCCATGGATTGTATTGAGTTACATAAAAAGGTAGGAAAAGGATTTAACTGCGAACTGTTACTGATTTTATGTGTGATACATGCAGAGCTGGCACTGAGTAAATAATCTTCATTATAAAACATAAAAAATTAAAGATTATATATGATTAATTATTGTTGCCAAATTATCTATTGCATATGTCATTGCTTACAATGCTTTGTTAAATGGAGCAGTTTCTTAGGCCAATCAATCTAACTTGTTTGTTTAATGAAGGTGCCAAAAGATGTATAAAAGTACACATTTTACACCTTAATTTAAATGCAGCAGACTTTAATGGACAGTTAAACAAAGACAGAATACCATATAACTCCAGGCTAGCACTGATATATTGACGAACGCTGAGCACTATACTTTATCTCAATTTAAGCGTTCCAAAATAAAGTTAAAGTGCAATGTTATACTGTGTTCTGCCTTCATTTCTCTTGGGCTTTTCTCCAAGATACTTCTACATAAATACTCAAAGGAGGTCTTAAATGTCCCAAAAATATAAGTTACTCATTTTCAATCTAAAAAGTTTTACTTTTTTTGTCTTTGCACCAATGCATTGTTGTCACTCTGGGTGTTGAGGAATTTCATGTGTATATATGATAAACAATGCCATGATTGAAAGAAACAATCACAAATATCAAAGCAATCACAAATATAAATATTCTCAATGCTGTGACAACTTTTGTATTTTTCAGACTTTGACTGAACAGTAATGGTTTGGATTGAGCTGTAATTACCTTTGGTACATCAATAAAATCAGTGGAAATTGCATCGCTGTATCACAGCCACTGCAAATTTTTTTTTATCTCATCCGTTGGGTTAAATCATCTTATGTGAAAGGCTATGCAATTAGATGGACATAAGACAGGTCAATGTGTTTTCCCTAGCAAGACCAGCCATGCTCGATTGTGCCCATCACTGTAATTATTTGTGCATTTGCCATTGTTTGTGTGTTAGTAATTCAATTCAATTATTATTATTTTTTTTTTCGTAGAGAATTCTAAAATGCACTTTTTAAAAGGCCAATGGACAGTTTTCAACAGAATCATGCTCCTGAAACCTGGGCCAATACCTTCAAATACCCTCACAAATGCTGTAACCATTGGAATACTAAAATAGAAAACACCTCCATTCCATCTGATTCTATTAGAAGAGGAAAAGAACATTAAGTGATGCAGCGAGGTGAATCTGTTATGATCAAAAGATGGGGCAATGCACTTTGGAAACATCTGCGTGCACAAGCGTGAATGAGGAATGCAAAGACAAGTCTTAATATCTGCTGTGCATTGGGTCACAGAAACGTCTGAGTGTTCCTGAGCATGCCATCCCACTTTATGTGCTGCTTTTCTTTTCGCTGTCTCCCTCTCTTTTGGAAAATGCCATGAACGAACAATACAAGCTCCAGCCCGCAGGAATAAAGAGT
This sequence comes from Enteromius paludinosus, assembly GCA_032361165.1. Classification (NCBI taxonomy): domain Eukaryota; kingdom Metazoa; phylum Chordata; class Actinopteri; order Cypriniformes; family Cyprinidae; genus Enteromius; species Enteromius paludinosus. The sequence goes on from JAUMHQ010000082.1 coordinate 666,365, forward strand.
CAGCTCAATGCCAAAGCAAACAGAAAACAGCAGGGAGGAGATTATCATAATGCAGCAAGAGAGGAGCTCCATTCTTCAAATAAACAGAGATTCAACACAGTAGCTATACTGGAAAATAGCTGACACTCACCATGCAGCAATGCCATGTTGTGTACGATACAGCAGGAGGAATCAAGTTACGAGGCCCTTGTGGATAAAATCAAATGTAAAACGGGAAAACAAAATCATGGACAAAGAACTACTTCTTTTTATCTGTGAATGAATCTTTATTTTATGTGTTTGGAAGAACACCAAGATGCAACATTACAGCCAAATGCAGAGGCACAACTGCATCCAAAAACAATAACAAAAAAGCCTTTTCTAGGTGAATTTTCCAGTGTAATTTAAAGTAACCAAATCAGTAACAAGATGAGACATGTAGAAATCAATGATATTTCGCATCACTGACATCAAACCTAGCATAATATGTCTTGAGGTGCCATATCAGAATGTAGAAGAGCACACATGTTATTTGAGAACTACAACAGTAGAGGGGAAGATATATATATATATATAAATATATATATATATATATGTATATTAGGGGTGGGCATAGATGAAATTTTTTAATCTAAATTAATCTAGATTAAAATGGCTCATTTGAATTCTGCCAAGGGCATTCAGAATATGTGTGCTAGCTAAATAATGACTAAAAGTAAAGCCCTATTTGAATGGGACTAGTTTTTACAGGCGGTCGTTAGAGAATGTGTTGTTTTACAGACGTACTTGGTGATTTTAATCCCATCCGAATCTGTCATGTTTGTGTTTTTCTCTCACAACCTCTGTGATAATTCTAGAGTCCGAATGCGATGTCTGTAACATTATTTTTCACAACGCGTTTTCATGCGTGTTTTTGTCAAGATATCCAGCTCGAGTCCATCATTGTGTCCACCGGAGGGCGCTCTAGCCAGATCTTCACCTACAGTCATGAACTTCATTTACCATCGCTGCGTCCAAAATCGCATACTACTTAAGTAGGTACTACATTTAAAACCGAACGTACTACCCGACCGTTAAAACAGTAAGTTCTATATAGTGTGAATGGAACTCGGACGTACTACATCCGCCATATTGATGCTGTCACATGTCATGCATCGTCACAATGACGTGACAATTTAAACTTTCAATAAGTCATCCATTTATTTAGATTGTATTAAACAAGTGTAATGTAATCACAATAAACAACGTTTTCTTCCTGAGGTGCTTACAATTAAAATGAGTCGTGTCTCCGCTTTCCGCCATTTTTTTAATATGACGCCTCCTCTCCCGGAGCCTCATGGGATAGGAAAGTGTCCGTGATATGCCTACTATAGAATTCAGTCGGAAGCAGTAGGCCAACCGGGTACTTCTCGCCTACTGAATTTCGAATGCTTTGAATTCGGACATTCGCCTCGCATACTGTTTTTCACATACTATATAGTAGGGAAGTAAGCAATTTCGGACACAGCGCATGATTCATCCCTGGACTGATTACACTCACACCTGGACTAATCACACACACCTGTTAAACAATAAAAAGTGACTTGACCTGCAGCTTGTCGATTGCTCCTGCTCGATTGCTCCTGCCTGTCTGCTTGCTGTTTGAGAGTGTGTCTGTAGCTACATAGCTTTGTATTTCTATCTCATTTTAGCTCTTTTAGCTGTTGTTTGTAGTGCTAAATATACAACGTAACTCCCTCAATATTTCCTGTAATATATTAAACCTATCTGTTTGTTGATCGTTCGTGTTCATTCTAAAACCGTGAGTGCAGCTCATTAGCATT